>JARWLC010000017.1:5704406-5951906 GCA_033318265.1 Phyllotis vaccarum
CGTCTCCTGGTTTATGTCTCAGAGTAACACCTGAACGTGACATTGGATATCACCTAATAATTCATGAGGCTCATTTTGTTGTTTATCTATTAATTGTTGGGTAGTACCTGTGTGCCAGGCATGGTACTAGGTGCTGGTACAGGAAGAATTACAGTCCCCTCCTCATTGCCTGCAAGAGCATACTGTCTAACTTAGTCCAGCTACAATATTACTGAGATTCTGGTTGTCATCCCCATCTTAGCCAGTCTGATTGGCCTTCTTCTTGTCTTTTTGGGATATCCCTTTGGTGGGTGGAAGGGCTTTGTATTTTAGTTGCAAGCACTGACTTCTGAGTGCCTACGATGCACGCTGATTTTTCTGACCACAAAGGGAGGGGCTTGAGTGAAAGTGTAGGACACGCTGTCCTTGTCAGGTCTTCTGTGGAGTCACCACAGTTAAGTCAGGTTCACATCCTACCTGGTTCTTCTTCAGTTCCAGATCCATCAGCAATATGAAGATGGAAGGAAAGAGGGAGGGATGGAGGAAAGAACGCTCTTCCAAGCTTTGCGTTTTTTCTGTCTGCCCTTTGTGTTCATAAGCCCTGGCAAGTGCAAACCTTGGTCTCTCCTTTGAGATGCATTTTTCATGCTTCTAGGCATCACCAACCTGTGACATGGGACATGGTGGCCACTAAATGACCTAAACTCTGCCTCTAGTCTGAGATTCTCTGATAAAACTCTTGAATGAAACATCTTTAATCCAGCCAGGCTCCCTCGAGACCCACAAGGCCTATGGGAGCATTTTCTGCATCCTTGCCTGTGTGGAAGAGTGGTTCACCCAAGTGCTGCCCAGATTCTCAGAATGTTGCTTCTCAGCATGACTGCACCATGGGGGGCAGCCCCTCAACCTCTGATGCTCTGGAGGTGGATAGATCAGAATAAAATCTTGCTTCTTTCACTTAGAAACTTTGTAATATTAAAAGTCATCAAATTTCTCTAAGGCTTAGTTTCCTTGTAATTAAAACAAGACAGTAGGACTAAGTTAATAGGTCCCCCCTGTGACAATGTTATGACCTCAGCCATGTGATGTGAAGATCCTATGATCTTTAATATCACACCATAGAAAAAGATATCACAATACTGTTATTTGTAACGTTGAGCTCACTCCCTTGAGCTGCAAACATGATTATTTTTCAGTATAAAATTTATTTAAACAGTCTCCGTTTCCTACTTCTTTCAAGTCATATTTACATGCGAGGAATTTCTAGGACAATGTAAGCCAGATTACAAATAAGAATGCTTGAATTCTGACAATGCCTGGGCTTACCTGCAAAGATTCATTTTATTTCAACTAAACTCCGCTACCAGAATAGCCTTCTCACACAAATGAATCTCTTACTTTTGAGTCCTCAAAACATTAAAGTTCTCAGTGTCTGGTTTCCTGGAAAAGATGTTTATATTACCTTGGAAATTCAGATTTCCATTCAGTGGTAAGCTTCCTGAGAAAGCTGGATTAGCATTTTCACATTCTTCCTCTTGCGTGTATGTCTGTTGGAATTGTGTAGACCGTCACTTGAAGACGGAAAGGTGATATGATTTATGAGGACATCCTATTGCAAGATTACATCTCATTTCGAAATAAGACCAATGAATGCATCAGCCTGGAGCATTTTATCCAGGAACTCCCTACCAGTACCATCAGCCTCAAAAGATGAGTGTCTTAAGACCACACTCTTGTGTCAGTGTTTGGACAGTTCTTTTTGTGTATGTACATTTGACAAGATATTTTATTGGTTTATGAATAATTAAACTAATTATTTTATATTAAATATTCAAATTATTTAATTTGAATAATTAAAATAAATAGATAAAAATAATTTTGAATAATTTAAATAATTAAAATAGAATTTAGCTTTGTTTTGTCAGTGTCTATGGATGTTTAAGTAATGGCTTGGCTATCATTGGGATTTGTCACTGGCTTGCTGCTGAAATTCTGCTGATGTGCCTCTAAAGCGGAGGCTGTGGAATGCCAGCGAGCCCCGCGGCCTCAGGTATACACAGACTGTATCTTGTTTTGCAGCTCTCTTTCTGTGTGAGCCCCAACCCCTTTCTGTTGAGTCATTGAGGGTTCAGGCTTCTGTTTATCTCCACACACCTGAGACTCAGGCAGCCTGAGAAGGGGAGGTAGGCACTGGAGTAGACAAAGGACATTTTTTTTTTTTTAAATTTTAACAGTTTTTTCATACAATATATTTTAATTTTCTCTTCTGATATTTTAAGACTCTCCCAACCTCTCTATCTACTTAACTTTATGTTCTTTCTAAAAAAGCAACCAAAAAATCCAAAATGAAAACAAAACACACACACACACACACACACACACACACACACACACACACACACACACACACACACACAAGCCAAAACAAAACCAGATGAAGAGCCCACAACCATCTAACCAACCAACCAGCCAACCCAGCAAGCAAAGCCCCTGGGGTTGGTTTGGTTGGCCGATTACTCCTGGGCCTGGGGTGTGGTTTATGTGCCCAGTGATACTCCATCTGACTTTCTCTGGGGTGGAAGTTGCAAATGACTTCTTGCTTAGGGTGAGGCCTTGTGTCCACTTTTCTCTCTCAGTGCAGGGACCCTGTGTGTTTCGAACCTGTGCAAGCCTTGTGAGTGTTACCATGGTCTCTGTGAGTTCATGTGCACATCACTTCTGTTGTGACTGGAAGCCACCATGCCCTTGATGTCTCCCACCACCTCTCTCTTACAGTTTTCCAGTCCCTTCTTCCTGACAGAGCCCTGAGTCTCGAGGGGAGGGGTTTAATGAAGACATCCCATTTAGAGCTTCCTGCTGCAAAATCTCTCTGCACATTGTCCAGTTGTGGTCCTGTGTCAACTGCCATCCACTGCCAGGAGACAAGGAAGGAGCTTTTCTGTAGGTGACTCAGCCCACTGGGGTTGAGCAGGCTGTCTGGGAAGAGGGTTCAGCCAAGCATCACTCTCCTCTCCCTGAGCCTTTCTTACTTACTCCTTAGAGACACAGTCTCACTGTGTAGCCTAGGCTGGCCTTGAACTCTTGCCTCCTGCCTTACCTCTTAGTTCTGGGATTTCAGGTATGGGCCAACAAATCTTTCTTACTATGGAAGCTTGGGTACTTCCCCCCTTCTGTTAAAGATCCATATTCTGTAGGGCTTTGAAGAATGCCTTGGCTTGTCTACAGTATTGTACCTTAGTGTGTGCAGGCTGTGATCCATGTCATTGGTGCTGTTTGGAGTTGTGTGTGTCCACTCACTGCTTAGCCTGACTTCACTGAAGGATGGCAGTGTGACAGGTGTGTAACTTAGAATTTAGACTTCTGGGCCTAATTTTAGCTTTGGTAACCAACCTCCTTGTTAAGCTCTCACACTTTAACTTAGAAAAGACTCATGTCAGGAGTGCAAAGTATTTTGTTAGCGATTTCTATCTCAAAATGCACTAAAGGGGGTCTGGGAATGCACTCAGTCGGTAGAGTAATTACCTAGAACGGATAAGCCAGGCATGGAACTGAATACCTGTCATCTTAGCACACAGTCCTTAAAAGACATCGGCTTGCCCCATTTGGGGGCTGTTTTGAATGGATTTATTAATGTACTAGTGTGTTGGATTTTGGGTAGGCACAAGATTTTATCTCACTGGGATGTAAGTTCAAGGCTGCATGTTAAATCATATGGTAGTTGTAGGTTTGGCTCCAGAATGGCCTCAGGGTTTGAGATTTTCACCAGCTGTGAGTGGTTGACCTGTTTACTCTCACATTGGATGTTACTGTCTTTTTTGTTTTAATAATTTGTGTCCTGATGTCTCATTGTACCTTTAATTTACATTTCTCTGGTAGCTATTGAGTTTAAGTATTTTTTACATGTTTATTATCCATATTCTTTTTTGGTCTTAGTTTTAAAATGGGATCTTATTATGCCAATCTTACTGTCTTGGAACTCACCTTTTGCAGACCTGGCTGGTTTGGTACTCATACAGATCTGCCTGCTTCTGCTTCGAGTGCTGGGATTAAAAGCGTGTAGCACCAAGATGGCTTTACCTGTACACTTTCGATGTAGCTCACTCTTTTGTCCCGTTTGACTTTGGATTTATTTATTTTTCATTTATTTATTTATTATACATATGCAGATAATAGTCCTTCGTTAGAGCTGGCCTATACTATGCGGTTTTTTTCTTCATTTTCTTAGCAGATCTTTTTTTTTTTTTTTTTTTTTTTTTAATTAAACAAGACAGAAAATGTAACAGAGGCATGGATGGCAGTATGGCAGTTGGGATCTATAAATTCAGTTTGAAGCAAGATGATAAACTAATAAGAACTCTACAAATCTTAAGACCCCAACACAAGCCAGGAAGAAAGGACATCAAGCAATCTATAGCTCTCTGTGTTTGAAGTGTATACATGATTCTGGGAAACTCCATTGTACTAAGACGTCTTTGATTGCAAAGAAAAAGAGAAAATGTTTCTCCTTTTGAGAATTTTTGTCCAGTTCCATAGTCATGTTTTGAGTGGGCTGTTTATTTTGTTAATGTTTCATTTTTAGAGTTCTTCGTATGTTCTAGACACTGATTCTCTGTTACATGAATATCTGGCAAGGATTTCCTCCCATTCTCTGGGTTGCCTCTTCAATTGCTAGTGGTTCTTTTGCTGAATGGAAGCTTTTCATAAATCAGTTTATGAGAAATGCCAATGAGATATAAGAAGTTATTTTTAAACTAAGGAGGTAGAAGACAGTTAATTCTGAAACCATTTGATGCAAGCTTCAAAAGACAAACATGAAACCCAAGCTCTGAAATCCCGTGGCCACAGCTTCCCTCACAGGTTTAGAGCTCTGGTAATCTGGTGAGAGAAAATGCTCTGTGAGGTCACATGATCATTTTAGGACACAACAGAACCATGCTGAAATTTGCTAGAAGTATCCAGTTGCAGATCTCCCCACAGAGAAGCATCACCTGCTGAGCAGTTTCTCTTTGTGTGACTTATATTTCCAGTTTCCCCAGGGGCCTTCAGCCTTTCATATACTTCAGCTGCAGTGTCGACTTTGCAACACAATGCCCTTGAGAACCCACAGCCTATCTAGTTTCTTCCGGAAAGTGTTTTAGGAGAGTGTGTGGCTGGGTGTGATATTACAGGCTCCAGGTAATCCCATAACACCGTGACTGAGAGGATAAACATGAACTTTGGAAGTTCTGAAAATTGTTTTTCTGGAAGATAATCTGGGCATCAATTTCATGAGTGTGCCTGCAGTTGCTGCGCAGGCTTCTCTGGGGAAAGCGGATGTGCGCACTTGGAATCTTTAAGCCTCTTCCCAGCCTTGTTGTAATAAAACGTTCCCAGAACTTTAAACTACCATCAGAGTGAGCTTGACTTATTCTCTGCCTCTGTTTTCATGGCCGGTATCTAATGTCACAGAGGAGGGTAACGAAGAAGAGCAGAGGAGTACGCGGATCGCAGTTGGCTGGGAAGGAAGCTTTCTGCCCCAAGCTCAGGATTGAAATATTCATCGTTCGCCTTCACGTGGCAATGAAGGTCTAGGAAAAAGTAACGCAATGTGGCTGGTTATCGGATTCTGAAAAAGTGGTAACAGCTGACAGTGAACAGCCTCACATAAACATTTCTTAGACCAGCAGTTCATTGTCCTATCACAGAAGGCAATGTTTGGGGCTGGTAAAATCACTCAGAGGGTAAAGATGCATCTGGAGTTCAAGTTCTAAACCCATGTAAATAAATGTGTGAGAACTGAGTCCACAAAGTTGTCTTTTAACTTCCACGTGTGCATCCTGCGCATGCACCTTATCCCTAGGTAATGCATTAAGAAGCAAAAATAAGTAAAATTAAAAGGAGGCAGTATTTAAATGGAGCATCTGAGTTAAAACTGTGAATTGTTTATCTTCTAGGTCAACTGTGGACAGTTTGCTATGGCTCAGTCTCTTTAGACTGCTGAAGTAGTCAATACCTAATCATCTGCTATTTTTATTATTAATTATTATTATTATTGCTTGCTTGATTTTGATTTTCTGATGTAGACCATACACGAACTCAGTATTTATCTGAAAACGACCTTGAATCCTGATCCTCCTGTCTCTGTCTCCAAGTGCTGGAATTACAGGTGTGCACCACCCTGCCCGGCCTTCGATGTTCTTAAATGGCCAATTCTTAGACTGTTGTCCTTGTAGTAGAGATGAGGCTGGAAGAGAAGAAATGCACAGCATGCTGAGTCACATGACCCAGAAAACAAAAGAGTGAATTCTGTGTGGTGGAGAGCAGGCCAAGTGCCAAACCTTTGAGACTTCTCATTTCACCTGCATCTGTGTGGACAGGTGTGTTCCCAGGTGGATGGAGGCAGGGGAGCCTGAATCTGTGCCCCGTAACACTCCCAACCCTGTGACATAGCACTAACCTCTGGAAATGCTTCCTTCTCTTCCGTGAGTGAGGAGGGTGGACAGGCTTAGTGAGACAGCATTGTGACAGAACTGTCACTGGGTGGGGTGCCCCAAGTCCTTTCCAAGCCTGGTCTAGGGCCTGTTATATTTATTGGCACAAAAATTTTAGGAAAGATTCTAATTTTTCCCCTGTCATCAGGTCTCTGCATTGAACCTACTTATTGCCTGGGGGTGGAGGTGGGGTTTCCCTCTGAAACACAACGTTTTCTGGAAAGGGCTGGTTGAAATGTTGCCAACATCAGTTTTAAAGATCATGTAGCTTCCATTTGAGGCGGTGTGTGTATGTGTATGCGCTTGCACTTTTCAGTGTATTATTAAGAAATAGATCACAGTCCTTTGAAGGCTCTCAAATGTGGAACACTATTGCACACAATAGGGAATCATTGACCCAAACAGTCGTTCATTTATTTCAGAGGACACAGTATTTGTCTCTGTTTGAACAGGGAAACAAAAGACACAAAGATACGCATTTGGGGGGAATTATTTTCAAAGGAATCTCTTTGTAGGGGATATCTTAAGGACCACCATTGCATGTGGTAAATAAATTAAAATTTAATTAACAGGCACGAATTCCAAGGAAGTGTGTCCCTCCATCCAGGGAGCAGGGCTGTCAGAGGAATTTGGAGCTGAGCTAGAGAGCAGAAAGACAACAGGAAGTTCTTAAAGTCAGCGTGGAGCAGGCACAGCCACGTGGAAGAGACACTGTCAGAACCCAGGGCAGCTCCAGAGACTCGGGGGAACAAGGCCTGTGTATTGGAAGCACACATCTCTTCCTACAAAGTCTCTTTTTATGGAAAGGAACTGATCTTAAGAGGTTTCAGTGTGTTTTCCTTACGAGACTGTATGCTGCCCACTGACTGCCATTCAAAGCAACACCCCAAACGTTAACTCTACACTAATTGAGACTTGATGAAGAATCTGTTACTTTTGCATTTATTGTACGCGCAGGATGTAGATTATGATTTGACTTATATACCTTGTACACATTTCACTCCTGCATACTCATCTAGCAAAAAGCAAAATCAAAACCAAAACAAATAGAGCAGATTATCAGTGTACTGAATTCCTCTGTGAATAAGAATGTCACAGCGTGGTGGCTCACACCTGTAGTTCCAGTACTGAGGTAGGACCATTGCCAGAATGTGAATGTAACCTGGCTACAAAATGAGATTCTGTCTCAAAAACAAAAATAAGGGATAGAACTGTGCCTCAGTCAGTAAAATTCTTGCTGCATAACCTTGAAGGCCTGAATTTGATCTCTCAGTACCATGTAAAATGTTAGGTGTGGTGAACACCTGTATTCCCGGTACTGGGAGGTCTTGTCAACCTGACACAAGCTAAAGTCTTCAGAGAGGAGAGAACCTCAGCTAATAAAATGCCTCCATAGATATGCTGTAGGCAACTCTGTAGGGCATTTTCTCTATTAGTGATTAAGTTGGATAGCTGAGCCCATTGTGTGTGTGGGACATCCCTGGGCTGGTGGCTGAGCAAGCCAGTAAGCAGCAACCCTCCATGGCCTCCTCATCAGTTCCTGCCTCCAGGTCCCTGACGGGGGAACTCTTTCTGTACGCAGTGAATATCAATATTTAAATAAAGGAGCCCTTTTCATCCATGACAGGCACCATAGAAGAAGTAGGAGGGGAAATCAGAAAAGGTAGGAAAGGAAGGGCGGAGTCAGAGACAGATCGACACAGCCACTGAAAGGAGCAACAGGTAAGGAACACAGGTGAGCCACGGCCATGTGGCAGACAGATAAATGGAAATGGGTTGAGTTAAGATGAAAGAGCTAGCTAGCAATGTGTCTGAGCCATAGGCCAAACAGCATGAACTTAATATAAGCGTCTGAGTCATTTGGGGGACTAAGCAGCAGCGTGCGGCTAAGGGGTCTGGGGCAGCAGGTCTGTGGATCTGGACCTCTGGTTGCCTGGGACCAGGAAACCTTATTGTAACAGGTTCCGGCTCTGGTTGAGATCCTGTCCTGATTTTCTTTAGTGAAGAACAGTGATGTTGAAGTATAAATGAAATAAACCCTTTCCTCCCCAAGTTGCTTTAGTGGAGTATGTGGTTTCTGGCTAGGACTTTCGGGCCTAACCTCAAGGTTTAGGACCCAGAGACCCGCAGTCCCACAGTCCCGCAGTCCCACAGTCCCACAGAGACACACAGATGCTTTCAATAGTTTTCAGCTGATGGGCCTAAGGCCCAGGCATATAACTTGCTGTTTACCCTTAAACTAACACATGACTCTTATCCTGTTCAGCCATTCGGCTCGGTACCTTTTCTCAGAGCAGCATGGTTATCCTCTGCTTCTTCTGGCTTCTCTCTGGCATTCTCCTCTGTGCTTCCTGTTCTCAGAGTTTTCTTAGTCTGGGAGCCCCACCCACACTTCCTGTCTGCCTTTGGCCAATCAGTGCTTTTTATTAAACCAGTGGGTGGGACAATTATTTACAATGTAACAACATAATCTCCCACACTTTGGTCATGATGCTTCATTACAGCAGTAGTCACCCTGACTAAGGCACAGAATGATCCCTGGGCTCAGCGGCTAGTCAACTTAGCCTGTTCACAGAGGACCAGGTAAAGGAGAGAGACCCTGTCTCTCTCAAAAAAAATGTCTCAAAAATACCAAGATGGACTGAGACAGATGGTACACAATGTTAACTTCTGTCCACACACACACACACACACACACACACACACACACACACACAGGCACACACACACACACACATACACACACAGGCACACACATATATACACACATACTCCCCCCCAAATATCAAAGGCCTCAAATGGTACCCCACAGGAGGAACAAAATCTAATGTCCCAAAGAACAAAAGGAAGTGTCAACTGCCAAAACCAACAGAAATTCTAATCACCCTTCATCCTATGTGATGAAGAAGTGAACTGACCCCCAAAGTGTAGTCTCACATGGTGTGTATGTATCTCATCATCACACTGTACTCTGTAAGGAGGTGCAGTCACTGTGCCAGTAAAATACTTCCAGAAAAGAGACTTCATGCTAAATCTTTTAAAAAATATTTAGAGTCACAGAGTCCACCCAGTTTCCCCACAATTTGAGTCATTTTAAAATCACGTACTATCCATTTCAGAAATGTCTTTTGCTTCTGGTCGAGTAACCAGAAAATGACCTAACTCAGAGCACACGAACATTAATAGAAAATCACAAGGAAACAAGCGCGGCCAAGATTGGAATACACTGCAATAATTATTCTAGATAAAATCAAATTGGCTATTAGCACATTTTCTCAAGGTCTGATTTCTGATTTTATTCCTTAGTGGCCTCATCTATGTGGTCAAAATAAGTACAAATATCCATCAACATAAAGCTTCTCTTAGCTGAGCAAGCTCAGTGACGTTTAGGGTCACATCTCCTCTTCGGACCCATCATCCACCAGGGAGCCGGTGTGCCAGCTCAGTGCAGCAATTGTATGATTTCAGCCACACAGTAGGCTGCATGCAGCCTCTTCCTGGATTATCCCTACATACTATTCACTTTTATTTATCAGACTGGCTTACTAAATACCACAGATGAAAATGTTTTTGTAGTTGGAAACTTCTGGCCTGGCCTATCCCCCAAGGTCTGGACCAGCAGTCCCAAATAATCAAACAATGGCTTATATTAGCTGCATATTGTTTGGCCTATGGCTCAGGCTTATTACTTCCTGATTTTTACTCTTAAACTACCCATGAATAATATCTTTTCTCAGAGCAGCATTCTCCTCCCACTTCCTCTGCGTCTCCCTGGCGTCTCTGTTCTGTTCTTCCTCTTCCCAGAGTTTTCTAAGTCTGGTAGCCCTGCCCATTTCCTGTCTGCCTTCAGGCCAATCAGCATTTTATTAAACCAGTAGGAGGGACAAGTACTTACAATGTAGAAGAGCATAATCCCACGTCATCTTTTGCTTTTAATGCTCCTAAGGAATCCTAGCCATTTCTTCCTTGATTAGTAACCTTGGCTTCAATAGACAATGCTGGGGGCTGGAGAGAGAGCTCAGGGTCCGCTCTAGTTTCTTTCTCTGTGGCCGTGATAAATCTATTGACAAAGGCAACTTCAGGGAGAAAGGGTTCATTTGGCCTTGGTTGAGGTTGCAGTTCTTCATGGCGGGAAGGCATAGCAGCAGGAGATTGAGGCATCTGGTCACATGGCATTCACAGTCAGGGGGCAGAGAGCAATGATGATGAGCTCAGCAATCTTTTTTCTTATTCAGTCTATGAATTCCATCCTAGGAAATGGTACCACCCACAGAGCATGTTTCTTCCCACCTCAATTAATTTTATTAAAATAATCTCTCACAGGTATGCTCAGAGGCCCATCTTCTAGATGATTGTAGAGCTCACTGAGTTTACATTTGAGGTTAACTGTCACAATGGATAAAGTGCTCTCTCTGCAAGCAGGAGGACCCATGTTGGATCCCTAGCACCCATGTGTGCCACACCCAGGTGTAGCAGCATGCATCAGTGTTCTTAGTGCTGGGGAGGCAAAGACAGGAACCCAGGTGTTCACTGGCAAATGGGCGGAGTGCAATACCAGGGTTGATTTCTAACCTCTATACAGACAAGTACACACACACACACACACACACACACACACACACACACATACACAATACACGCACACATACACAAAGACACAAACACATACACACATGCAAACAAACACATAAACATATACACACAGATACACATACACACATACATACATACATGCACACTCTCTCATACACACACACACACACACACAGAGAGAGAGAGAGAGAGAGAGAGAGAGAGAGAGAGAGAGAGAGAGAGAGAGAGAGACACTTAATCATGATATTCCTCTTGGTTGCACCACCAGCTTCCACGTTCAGCAGATCTTTCCTTTTTCCTCAAGGAGAAATTGTCACTGTTGACTGCAAGTCAAAGCAACATCAGAGACACTGCACAGCAGTATTTACTGCGGCGCTATTAGCAAGAGCTGTGCTGTGGAGCCAACCTGGGTGTCCAGCATGAGACAAATGTGGCGTAATACACAATGGGACTTTTCTTTTCAGCCATAAAGAACAAGGAAGTTCTGCTTTCCACAGAACAATGGAGGCAACTAGAGACAATCATAGTAAGCCAAATGAGCATCTCAGAAAGACAGCTATTGCCTGTTTTTCTTTCATTTGTGGTTTCTAGATTTTTAGACACGCATAGTCATGTGTGTGTGTGTATATAACGTGACAATAGAAACAAAAAATGGTTATGTAAACAAAGCTGATTAGCAGGAGGGGTGAGGGATAAGCTGGGGATCAAAATGGAAGACCTCTCAGGACAGGAAATAAAAGTAGTTAGAAACACGTTACTTGGAAGCTGTGCCCCTCCCAAGTACGCGTCTCCTCTTTCCCAGCACTGAGCTGTGATGAAAAGGGACCATTGGTACCCAGAGCTCTAGCATCATGAGACACTGAGGAGCAGCTCTTGGCTAGTCTGCGAGGCCTGGGACAGACATATATAATGAAGTTATGAGTTTGAAGTATTGGAGTGGGGGTCCACTTGCTCTTTACTCAGGGCTGGGTTCCTAAAGCATAACTGCAGAAGCAAGAAGCTTCCTGGGGCAGACGGAAACAGTCTAGGCCCAACAGCGGGGAGGGCTTTCTAACATGGGACACTGCCATTTTAAAATGACTAGTTCTCAAGGAGATTATTTAAAGTAATGGCACTTTAAATAAAATACAGTAAATCTTAAAAATGAGTTTGGACTGGCTTAAAATTCAAAGTAAGTTAATGGAAATGGATTTGGTTTTATTTTCTAATTCACATACTTCTGATTTCAATTGTATCCACATCCTAATTCTAGGAACAGAGATGAACCAGCTGAATCTTAGCAATCTGTGTGTGTGTGTATACGCGCAAGTGCACACAAACATATGTGTGCATGCACATGCATGGGCATGTGTGTATATGTGTGAGTGTGTGCATGTGTGTGTTGATGGTAATCAAACCAGTGACTCCAGGGTTTTGTGTGTGCTCAGCACACACACTCTGCAGCACATCCCTCCCCCACCACTCATGTAGCTGATATCTTGGAAGGAACTTAGCTCTTCCTGTCCTCCCACTGGCCTCTGCTCTCTTCGACCTTTATTTTGAATCTTGTCCTTATCATTTCCTTGATTTATATATATATATTTTAAGTTTCAGTACTGTCATTTCTTTTGACATTTAATTTAGCTTGATTTGTTTGTGGACTTTAAATAGGAAGATGCCATGTACGTACAGTCTCTCAGGACTTGCTTCCCTTAAAACAGCAAAAAAGCTGTGTTGCAGACTACGGCTCTAACTCCTTCATGGCCACAGATGATGTGCATTATTACATCAGTATGGCAATGAGGAGAAAGAGGTGGTCAAAACAATATCAAATCTGTTTCTTTAATCAGTCCTCAGCCGATGTGCATTCTGTTATTTCCAGGGTCTTATCATGAAAAATGGGGCTATAGCATCCTCATCTGTACAGCCATATCTCTGGTGGGCTGTGTTAAGGGCAGAATGACTGGGTTGAAATGTGTGCACAGCTTCAGCTTTATCAAACAATGCCAACACCCTACCCAAATGACTGTATACCTGCTTGTACTAGACCTGGCTGGCCTGCGACAGCACTGTCCATATGAGATATCTACATTTTATCCACTTATAGATAATGAAGGGGGATCTCATTCACTCTTGGTTTGCATTTCTGTGATTTCTTGTAAGACTGGACAGTTTTATTGGTATATGTAGTTCTCGTGAAGCTCTTCTGTTCTCTGAGCTTCAGTTTTTGTGTGTAAAATGCAGATGATAGCTTATTTTGTGTGAACTCGTGCCTGGCTCAAGTCTGAAGTCTGCCCTTAACAGAACACATTTGTTGCCGCCGTCCTTAGGGCACATTCTGTTTTCTCACACCTTTCGTTCCAACCTCCCTCCCTCCCTCCCTCCCTCCCTCCCTCCCTCCCTCCCTCCCTCCCTCCCTCCCTCCCTCCCTCCCTCCCTCCCTCCCTCCCTTCCTCCCTCCCCTCTCCCTCCCTCTTCCTTTTCTCTTCAAATCAGCTTCAGACCCCGTGTTCTCAGCTCAGGTTCTGTAATCTATATGGACCTTTCAAGAAGCTGGACAGTTATTCTTGCTACTCTGTTGGCTTCTACGAAACAGATTTGATATTGTTTTGACCACCTCTCTCTCTCCTCATATTTTTTATCCCTTATTTGCCATCTAGTTGAATGATCCCTCTGAGTAAGTTGTGTCTCTAACTGGGAACTCCGATGCATGCCGGGTAGGTGCCCTTCCCCCACACCGCATGCCCAGTTCCTACATCAGCTGATGTGCTGGAAATACTTTTACATGATCCTCAGCCAGCTTCGTTGATAGGATTCCCAGTCTTGGATAAACTCCTTCATTTTATTTTGGATGTCATGGCTGCTTCTCAGATCCACTCTTCTTCATCAGCATCTGCCGGGCTCAGTTTCCTTAAAACCTTTCTGTTAACTGTGCCCTGTAGTCTGTTTCCAGACTGTAGACTGGGCTGGGGAGAGGACTTCTGTGAACACCAGTAACGTTTGTGTGTGGGTTTGAACCTTTGCTCTGTGTGTGTTTCTGTTGCCGGGGCACACAGGCTAGGGGTGCTGGCTCACAAAAGGGCATGCTGTGATCCGACAGACATGGCTGGACTCTGAGGAGCTCTTTGCTGAATGTCAGTAACAGGAGCTGCTAGTCCACAGGCACATTTAGAAGAGTGATGATCTCAGAAGTTTTTGAAGGGTATTATTATTTTTTTTTTCTACTCTGGGTGCTAATGGCCCATTTATGGTAAATCACCATGTTGTGTTCTGAGGTCATGTTTTTCCAGCCTGTTGTCTCTTTGGTTCATCAGTCCTTCATTTATTAGTAGGTGTTCTGGAACACCTATACTATGAGAGCTACATCTGTGGACGGATGAAACAACCTCCGCTTAAGGAGCTGCCATGGCTGAAGTCAGCTGACTAAAAATTGACAAATCACACATGTCCTCTTTGGCTCACTGTCTGCGGCTCTTTGTTTCATGAAAGAGCCTTGGGGCTTTTGCTAGATGACTATATGGAGTCCTGGTGACTTGCCTTTGGCTCTGCATGGGAATCCTGATAGTGCCACTCTGGATTCTATTGGGCTAAGCTCAAACTGCTAACAGTGCTACCTTGTCTGAGATGGATTTCTTGTACCCTCTGGTTCTTAGAGAGGAAGCCAGTGAAGGCAAAGCACACTCAAACTTTCGCAAAAGAACCATCTAGCTGTGGGGCTTATTTGCCATTTCTATCCTTTTTAATTTTCTCGTATATTGACCCCTCCTGTTATGATAAGGTTTTTTTTTTTTTTTTTGGCTTTGGGTGTTAGAGGTTTAGACTTATAGACTTGTAGTTTTAGATTTTTTATTTGTTTGTTGTTGTTTAGGCCTTAAAAATGATTCAGATGCTTATATTAAGTTTATGTTGTTTGGCTTATGGTTTAGGCATATTGTTAGCTAGTTTTTTTTGTTTTTTTTTTTTTTAATCTTAACTTATTTTTATTAACTTGTCTTCCACGTGGCCCATGGCTTATTTGTGTTTTTTATATGCTTTTTGGGGGTTGGGGCTGGCTTGGTCTGTCTGACTCCGCCCTGCTTCTCCTACCTATGCTGCCATTTCCCTTCCTACTTTTTCTATGGTGCCTGTCATGGGCCAAAACAGCTCCTTTATTTAAAGATTGATATTCACAGTATATAGAAAGACATTCCCACACTACCCTCCCTTATTATTTTGGTCCTCTTTTTCACTATAGGAAGTCAGGGCAAAGCTTTTGAAGTCGAGGGAACTTCAAAGTTGGACACTAAGCCTTTGAAGTGGTCCCACCCTGAGACAGTCTTCAAGAAAACAGAATTACACGTGTGTCCTTCTGTGCTTTGCATATGCTAGAGAAGAAAAGTATGGTGACAAATAGTCCCTTTATCAATGGCTGCAGAATTCAAACCAATATTCACAGTATTAGAAAGAAGGGCCTCACTGGAGATCTTGGAGTCCTCAGGAAGGATTGCTGTGAAGGACTGGCAGGTACCATTGTGTAGGATTATTGATGAAAACAGATTTTTTTTTCATGGAAGGCATGGCTTGGCAGATGTATGCCTGCCTGGGACACCCATGCAAGCAATATAAGTTTAAATTATTCAGAGTAATTTAATGAAATGGCCTTTGAAGAAAAATATTAAGAAAGACGGGACAAACTAGATTATTCCGTTTTTGTAACCAAAACAAACAAACAAGCAAAAAAATATATCAACAGGCTGATTATGATGCAAGTCATTTGCAGCAGGGTAACCATGTTACAGGTTTCTGCATCCTTGGAGTAAGGCGATTATTTAGGGCTTTCAGATCTTATGTGTATGGGTGTTTTGCCTGCATGTACCACAAACATGCCTTGTGCATGCAGAGGCCAAAGGGGGCCTGGAATCCCCTGGGACTGGAGTTAGACTGCCATGTGAGTGCTGGGAACTGACTCAGCTCTTCAAAGAGCGCTAGTATTTTCAACCAGGCAGCCCTCTGCTACTTAAAGCTTTTTAAACAGTCAATACAGGGATCAGTGTGTTGGGTTGGAAAGAGTCGACACTTACTGTGTAACCCTCAAGTATGTGTGAAAGGGTTTGAGGCACAGGGTGCAGGGACTAAGCAGGTCAACTATTATGGTTTTGCTTAAGCCATGGTAGAGCATACACTTAGGGACATCACTGTCGGCAGCTCATTCAGGGGCCCCTCTGTGCAGATTTGTTATTTTGTTACTGGGTGAGGTCCCTTCCATCTCTTCTCCACAGTTCTAAAACTGTAGTGAAGAAAGTAACCCTCCTCATTAAAATAATCATTCTAGCTTTTGCATGCTGGGTTCAGAGCATCAGTTGCCAGAATCACAGGAACCAGCTTGTCTCCTGTCCAGCCCATGTTCTAGGGAGATGTTGATGCTTGCTCAGGGAGATAGACCTCCATGGCAGCCGCTTGGAAGTGAGTTTTCATAAGCGTTTTTCTTTGGTATCTACATAATTAGAAGTCATGCTTTATCACTGTACTTTTACCATGTGCTTGTGCTCTGTGTGAGTGTGCTCTGTGTGTGTGTGTGTGTGTGTGTGTGTGTGTGTGTGTGTGTGTGTGAGAGAGAGAGAGAGAGAGAGAGAGAGAGAGAGAGAGAGAGAGAGAGAGAGAGAGAGAGAGAATCTCCTATATTCTTCCTCTGCTACAGTCTGCTTTGCCTACTTTGTTGATACAGAATCTCTGATTGACTTAAATTTCACTATTTCAGATGTGCTGGGCGGCCAGCAAGTCCTAGGGATTATTGCTGTCCTCTTCAGGGCTGACATCACACTCTGGTCACCACACATAGCCTTTTTCTTGGGCTCTGGTATTGGGTCTCCTGTCCTTATGGCAGATTAGACTGTCTCCAACCCTAAGTCATTTCTTACAGGTGTTTTGAGACTCTATATGTAAGGGGATAGTTTCTATTCCTCTATAATAAAAAAAAACACAAAAATTCACTTTGCAAAGGAATAAAATGAATGTGTGTAAATATCTTAAATACTACACTCAAGTCAAGTCACTTTTATACTTTTTTTTTTTTTTTTTACTTTTTCCTCAGTAAAACATGTCCCATTTTATCTGCTGGTGATGATTAATGAGACATAGTTGCCAGTCTGATACTTACTCTTTAAACATCTTAGGAAAGTTGCTGAAGTTGTAATACAAGCGTTAATGGTGTATATCTACTAAGTATCGTAGAAGCTAAAAAATTTGAAGCCCATAGCCAGAGTCAGAGTCTACCCCATGGGTCTTTTTCTGTCCTAGACAAACATCATTTGTGACTAACTGGCAGAATAAGGAATAGGAACAGTTGGATTGACAAATTTTTGGAGCAGGTATTTCATGAGGCTCTGGTATTTCGCTAAGCCAGAGACTACTGACTGGACTGTACAGAGCTGGAGTGCCTTTGTAAGCAATGCTGTCAACCTTTCAAGGCTGACACACCAAGGATTGTTTTACTTTAGACCTTTGCATAGGTAATGTCTCTGGCTGTAGAGGCTCCTGTCACAGTAGCCAATAGCTGTTCCAGGGAAAGATGCAGACTTGGAAAGAAGAAGCAGTAGCCCTAATGATGGTTGACACCAACAGCCAGCTGTCTGAGTTGTTACCCATCAATGCTTGCAAGAGTTCTTCCCAGAACTCCATTCTCAGACCCATCTTTCTGTCAGACTAGACAGACCAACTTCATTGCATTATCAAAGAAACTTCCAGAATGCCAGCTGGTCCCATTAAATGGCCATTTCTATATTCTGAGACACCCTGAGCTTGCTGTGCCCTACACAGGTCAGGAAGGACTGTGCTCAAGGAGAAAGCAGTGACTGCAATTGTCCCCAGACTACCTTCCCAGGAGGGCGTTAGCTTCCCTTTATCTCTCTCGACAGAACCCTGTGTGCTTGGGCCCTTAGAAGCCGAAGATATAAAAATAACAAGGAAGAGTGTCTTGACCTCGGCTGTTGGTCCTCAAATGTCACCGATGTATCTGTGTGGACACAGGGGGACACTTATCACTGCAGAGATGAAGTGATTTCACTTGCACTGCTACAAGATATCTGCAGCATAAATTCTGCAGAAAGATGCATTCAGTTGACTTCGGCATTAAGTGTTTGGTAAAAATAAGCTTTCTGTTAAGATTTTATTTTTCTAATCATTTATGTGAGTTTTCTTCACGACTATTCTCCACCTTTGAGCCAGGGTCTCTCTCTGAACCAGGAGCTCACCTATTGTCTAGAATGGCCAGGCAGTGAGCCCCGGAGTTCATTTATATCTACCTCCATGCTAAGGGTACAGATGTGTGTAACCAACCACAGCTGGATGGATCCTGGGAACCCAGACTCAGTCCTCATGTTTGCACAGCAAGCCTTTCTCTCTCCTAGCCACCTTCCCAGGTGCTTCATCTTGTTTTCTTATGAACTAGGTTTGCCTTTAATTTTATTTGTAAAACTAAGACACAGATCATATTACTTAACTCTTAAGCAAATTTTATAGTTGATATTAACTATTTAACAACTGTGATATTGTTTTGAGGGAGTGCTTAGGTTGAGGTTGGTGGCTGAGGAGTTTTTAATTTTATTAATTAATTTAATGGTGTATGTGTGTGTGTCTGCGTGTCTGTGTGTGTGTGTGTGTGTGTGTGTGTGTGTGTGTGTGTGTGTGTCTGTGTGTGTGTGTGTGTGTCTCTCTGTGTGTGTTAGTGCAGGTACATTGGGTTCTGGTCTTTGTCTTTTACTGTTTTGAGGCAGGGTTTCTTGTTCATCATTGTATGTAGCAAGCTAGCTGACCTGAAAGCTTCTGGGAACCCTATACTCTGCCTTCCATACCCCTCTCAGTGTCGGGATTACAGATGTAAGCTACCTTGCCTTCTGTGGGGGTCTGGTGATTTGAATTTAGGTCCTAACCTTTATGTGGCAGGTCCTTATCCACTGAGCCATTTCTTCAGCCCACCGATGTTTTATTAGTGTAAATCTACACAATAGAAGTGAATATTCTAAAAATACTAAGTGATAAGTGAAATGCTCAGGACTCAGTGAGAACTAAAAAGGATATTGATATTATGCTGTTGTTCAAGACCACAGGTCTAGAAGACAGAAAAAAGATAGGAAGAAATACAGTGCTGTGCCAGCTCCAGGGGGCTGTCCAGTGTGTGCTGTGCCAGCTCCAGGGGGCTGTCCAGTGTGTGCTGTGCCAGCTCCAGGGGGCTGTCCAGTGTGTGCTGTGCCAGCTCCAGGGGGGTGTTCGGTGTGTTTGCAATTTTCTCTTTGTACCTTGAAGTGTTCCTGGCGTTAGTGATCTTGTGTTACTTCAACACAGGAAATATCCATTAGAAAACAAATAGGTTTTCTTCTGTCCTTGTCTCAAACAACCAGAGTACTACAGTGTCACCTCGCTAGTCTCCTTCGTCCCGGTAATGGTTTCCATGCACCCAAGGTGAGATAGCATGTGAGCAGGCCCCTTTGAAAACTGCTCCTGAGAAGTAAAAAAGACAAGAAAAAGAAAGCAACATCCCAGGAAGGACCTGGGGCAGGTTTGGAATTCCTGGCTCCCTGGGGGCATCTGCACAACCATGTCCTGTCTCCTGCACGCCTCCCTCAGTAGCTGCCCTCAATTTGCTCCAGCTGGTCTCATTGTCTGCTTCTCTTTGCTCTCTTGAATCTCTGATGCTTCTGGGCAAGGACCATTCCCAGACTTCCCATGCTCTGAGCACCTGCTATGTGTTCTCAGATGCAAGTCTGTAAGGGGCAGAGCTAAGCCCTGTATCAAATCACCTGATACCACTATGCAAGAGGAACAGGCTTGTGTCAGTTACTTTTATTGTTGCTATGACAACATACTTGGAAGAAATGCTGGGAGATTCCCGGAAACAGTCATCTACTTATAAGGTCTTAAAAGGTCCCAACAGCAAACAAAAGTAGTGATTCCTTCAGAGCCCAGTTTTTGGAATCAGCACATGCATTAGGATTACTCACAGAGCGCTGGTGAGGTGTTACTTATAGGAGAAGCATTATGATCCCTGAGTGACCTCACCAGAAAATCTCACCTAGCATGGATGGTATCCTCCGAGTCTGATGGATGGAACTCTCCCTTCAGTTAATCTTTCATAGTCTATATACTCTAGCATCTCCCCAACCATGAAGCCACATGAACTTCGGGCAGAATAACAAATGCCTAGGGGGTGCAAGAGAAGCAGTTGTAATTAGCTGTGTGTGTGGGGGTCCAACAACCCTCCCTACCTGCTTCTCCTAGTACCGAATGCCAACAGTCCATGAGGCAGATCCTTGGGGTCTTTTGCAAGTCTCCGTAGCTGTTCTGATGATGCCCCAGGTAGACAGCATCCCAATGCAAAACACTGTATGGAGGGAGGGTTTATTTAGATTCACAGTTCCAAGTACATGGCAGGGAAGATGTGACCCCAGGAGTTTAAGGCAGCTGATCACATGACATTCTCAGTCAGGATGTAGATGGCAGTGGAGGCTGGTGCTCAGATTACTTTTGCCTTGTTATTCACTCTAGGACCCCACCCATGGGAGGAGGCAGCCCACATTTTGCATGATCTCACCTAGATTAACCCAATCTAGAAACCCTTGACAGACATGTCTATACCTTTGTTTCCAAGGTGTTTCTAGAGCAGGTCAAATTGACCACCAATGTTAACCTTTGTAAAGTTAGTATTTAATTTTTTTCTTTTTCTTAAAAGTACAGAGAAAGGTAAGATTAAAAATAAATTTTATCCAAAGGCCAATAACATGTTCTCAGAGGAAAATAAAGGAAGCATGGTATTTCTATTTCATTTTGATTTTCCTGCAAATGAAACACAAGCTATAGACCATCAATCATCTCTTCTAGCTTTTCCAGCACTGGATTTAGATACATCTACGCAATAAGGATACAAGTATGAATGAGCTAGGAAAACTGAACTCATAAGCTGTCAGCATCAAAAAATGACTACAGCCCAGGCACATTTAGATTTATCTTTCTAGACAGCTCTAATTCATTACATAAGTCCCTATAATTCTCATCTTCAGAGTTTAAATTTTGGGAGGTACCCCACTTCTGGTGGTGGTGCTGACTCCAGTGTCAGTGTATAGTCTTTTAAGGACTAAGGGTGTCCCAAGGCTTAATATCTACCTCACCCCCATTCTTTTGTTGTACTTTTTGTGCCAGTCAGCAACAAATTAGAAATTCTTTCTGTATTATTATTTCAGCACCAATGGCTGCAATTTACAGTGAGTCCATCAATCTTGGAAGAGAAAACAAATTGTGTGTTTGGGATACTACAATGCTTAATTAGACTCGGTTAATTGGTAATTTACACCTAAAACTTGATTAAAAATGGCACCCACTGTTTTACTAAAGAGTTTTTAGAAATTACTGAGATGAGATTCATACAGTTAGATATGAACTGTTTTAAGGTTAGCAATCCAGTGGCAGTCAGCAATAACAATGTTGTCAGCCAGGCTCCATGGAGTTGCAGAATGTTCTCTTAAACACGCATGAAACTGTTAGACAGTAAAAGCTCCTCAGAACCACCTACGATAGCTCTTCTTAGCGTTAACTTGACTACAGCTGCAGTCAGCTAAAACCCTCCAAATGGAGTTGAACGCTATTGCTTTTCATGGGTGAGTAATATTCCATGGCAGGACATTCTATCTGGTATATCCATTCATATGTCTGGAGAGACCCATATATTTGGACATGTCACCGATGGATCAGAGTCCACCACACCTCTAAAAAGGTCCTATCTTTTTTGAGTGGCCTCCTGGAAATAAAAAGAAGTATTAGGGAACACTAAGAAAATATTACGTATCAGTCTTAAATGGACATGTTTTCCCCTTTTTATATCATGTGCAGAGAAAAATAGGTGCCTCACACATCATTTTAAAGCACAGCAACAAAGGGGCTGGAGATATTGCTCGGTGGTTAAGAGAATGTACTGATCTTACAGAGTTCCCAGGTTTGAGTTCCAAAACCCACGCTAGGTGGCTCACAGTCACCTGTGTATTCAGCTGTAGGATTTCCAATACCCTGGCCTGGACTCCATGGGCACCTGTATCAGACATACACAAGCCCTTCCCCAAATACAAATAATTCTTTTTAAAAAAGAATACTCACAATAAATACTTTAATTAATAGGAATGTTTTTAAATTCTAACTCCCCACCTAGGAAATTAATCTATTGCTAGTTGGGTAACAGAGACTACTCCTGGGGTAGCAACATAAGCCGTAAGGACATGGGTCTACATATTCATCCATAGTCATTCTGCTTCAAGATGACCTTTGAACAACTCTGGTCCCTGAATTAAACATAGTGGAAAACTTGTGACTCCTGTATTTAAAAGGATGACACTTGGGAAGACTCTTAAGTAAACACTGCATTTTATGATGCCGATTTTTCTGAAGCGGTGGGTTAAAATGTTTCTGATTTTAGAACCCATAATTCATATCTCTGTTTTTCAAACAGAAAGAGCAGAGGAAAAAAACCCCAATTTCATTAACATAACTGTGCATGTTCTCTGCTTTCATAACCAGTGGGATCATCATGAAAGGTTAAATGACTTTGAAATTTACGGAATCTTCCTGGTTTCATGTCTCATTCTATTCTTTTCCCAGGAGAGACTATCAGAGATGGCCTCTTGTCAGCTGATGCTGCTGCCCACCCCTGGGGATGTCTGGAGAAGAGGAGGAGGAATGGTAAAGACAATACGTACCCAGAGTATGACTAGCACAGAAGAAAGATGGCGTGACTTCAACACATATGCCAATTCTAGTAAAATACTTGAAGTCAGCACGACATACAAATTAGAAAACCATATAGACAAGTTTATGATTAAGAGCTCAATCTTGTGATGTCAATCATGAGTGCTGAAAAGATTTAGAGAAAGGAGATTTCTTTTTTTTCATGTGGGCTAAGTGAAAACTGGGACAGATGGAATGGTCTAGAAGTGTATCATTGGCAAGCGGTTAGAATTCCTTCAGGAGCTGCGAGGAAGGAGGCGTGATGTGGCCCAAATAGCAGCAGTAAGCAAACATGAGTGGTGATCTAGGGGTGTGCTTGGCCAATGGGAACCCAGAGGAGGGTCTCAAAGTAAGGAACGATGATGTTGAGATGTTTCATGGAGAGGATGATATTTCACCAAGATAGCTAATTGTTCTGGACATACTTTTTTTTTTCCCCCGCCAGGTAAAATTTGGAAGCTCTATTTAATGTGGGGATGTAAGAATAAGTCACATGACCATGTGAACTAGGTCCTGTCTCAGGTGACTGACTGAGCTTCCGTAGCTCTTGGGAACCTGTTCTTTTTCTAGCTGCCATATTTTATGTCTTCCTATTTTCTGACATTGCAACCTAATTTCTGCACTGATCTATAAACTTTGGACTTCACACTTTTATTTAAGTTAAGGTTTTAAAAACAACATCATGTCAGATTTTGAAGTCAGACTCCTTCCAATGGGATGAGACACAATCACTACCTACATCAGGGATAAAAATGGAAGCCATTTTGTTCTTGTGTGGTGCTAAATGGTTTGGGCTTTGACACACAACTTAAAAAAAAATTAGAATTTTCTTGCCAACTGACTCTCACTTTGGGTGTTCCTTTGTGAGGGTCCAAGATGATCTGTTTCTAACAGCGCTGACAGGCCCAACAGTTGCTCCTACCCAGCTCTAGTATTTCAGCCGCACTGAACTTTCAGCCATTCTTTCTGTGTGATTATTTCCTGCTTCTTACGTTTTAGAAAAATATTATTAGCATATATTAATTATACATGATAATGATTTCCACCACGACAACGCTATACATATGTATAATATATTTGTGTCATTTTCATGCCTCATTACCTCCAGCTAGTTTACTTTTGGTGACGCACTGAATTTTATTAGGGTCGCTTATAGGACAAGGACCTTACTAACTGGCTACATCACTAAAGAAAATATCTTTCTTCCCCCAGGTGCTGCATGTAGGTCTTCAGGAAGGAGTGGGGCCTCATGAACCCTTCTGTAGTTTCTTGGTTGACTCCCACAATCCTTCTATCCCTATTTTTCCTCATAAACAGCTGTCTAATTGCTGCGCTTTTGTAGGGGTAGGAAGGCTGCTAGCTCTGTCTCTGACACCTTGTCGACCAAAGTATGCTCAGATGCTGGGGATTTGAATTGTAAGAATCCTGGAAAATATGTGACCCGTGCAACTAACACAGGAAGTGGAAATGACCAACAGGGGAAATAGTTGATACATTTTAAGTGGAAAGACCACTGAGCAACTTTCAGAGTTGTAGGATTTTCATTCTCTGGAATGAAAATCTTTTTAACAACCAAGACTTTTTTTTAATGAACACTGAAAATACATTGATTCCCAGGTGCATCTTCAGCAGGCAGGGGCATGGAAGTATTGGGTGCAGATGTTACAATGGATAATCTCAGAGGCCATTGAGGATAGATTTAGGACCCCATTTCCTGTTTCCTTGGTAACACTACAGAGAGAAGTCCCTCTTTACAGTTAAATTTATCTGCGAAAAGGTAGGTGTTTGGGGCTTCATTGAGGTTTCTCAAGGGAAAGCTATTTTTTTTTCTGATCAAAATAGTAGAGTCTAAGTTGTACTTCTGGCTCTGGATGGAGATGCGGCATTCTAAGCCACTCAAAACATTAGATCACTACTGTCTGTTCCCTTTCAGAGTTAACTGCTGGGCTTGTCATTCACAGGCAAGGAACCCCTTCCCTAGGAAATCCGATTGCCCTGATGGCATCCCAAGGAGACAAAGTTGCTAGTCATGCCCTTAATTGAGAGCATGTGCTTTTCTTCCCAGAAGCCACTTGTTCAGCCCAGTTCTTGTAGAGCCTCCTGCACAGCGCTGCAGAGACTGTCTGTCTTTCTGAGTCCTAACTGAAGGAATCTAACTTTCCCTGTCTTTTTATTTCCATCTGTTTCTTTCTGACATGGGCCAAAAGCCTAAGCATAGTTTTTCCGGCTTGCGTGTTCACTCTCTATCTGAAGTTCTCTGACCCATCATAGAGTTGCTCATCAGTCGGCTTCTTGGCCAAATGCCTGTCTTCTGTCTTCTTCTCCATGTCCCTTCCTGGGCATCTGCCAGCATCTGCAGCTTTTTGCTCTGTTGTTCTCTTTCAAAGTCTAATCAAATTGTCTTTGGGTTTCTTTCTGAGTCTGTTTTAAAATTCTTTTCTCAAGAAGACTAAGAACCCAAGAAGAAAACTCAGTGGAGTGGATTTATGACGTTACATTGTAAATAACTGCCCTGCCTATGAGTTTAATAAAAAGTTGTGATTGGCCAAAAGCTGACAGGAAATGTGGGAGGGGCTACTGGACTCAGAAGACTCTGGGAACAGGAAGAACAGAGCAGAGAGACCACAGAGACTCTAGAGTTGCCAGACAAGCCAGAAGAAGCAGAGGACAACTATGCTGCTCTGAGAAAAGGTACCGAGCCCCATGGCTGAACAGGAAGAATCGTGGGTTAGTTTAAGGGTAAAGAGTTAGCAAGTTATATGCCTGGGCCTTAGGCCGATTAGCCTAATATTAATGTAAGCATCTGTGTGTCTCTGCGGGTCTGTGGGACTCTGAGACTGTGGGTCTGTGGGTCCAAATCTTGAGGCTAGGCCTGAAAATCCAGGACAAAAACCTTTTACAACAACTCAGTTTCTCTGGTAACAGGGACTTGAGATCGATTATGGCTCCTGGTCCTTCCTGATTTTGATAGATATGGATGCTTGAAAGCACCATTCATCCCAGCTCTGGATCACATCCTAAATGGTCTTTAGGTGGCATTTTAGTCAACAGCTCCTTCCTGAGCTTGCCCGCCTGTGTTGGGTCACTCCCCACAGACCAGTTACTTATTCTGTGGTCCATTTCCTGGGGCTCCTGGAAGACATTTCTGGGTATGGAATAAAGTTAATGGCTTTCTGCTATTAGCTTTTTAAATGTTTCCATCACTTTTAATTTTCTCCACTGTTATCTGCGAAGTAGAAAAAAAAATATATACAGACTAGTGGTGTCCACTAGTGCCTAAATCATTTCAACAATGACACCTCTGCATTTCAATAGGTCAAACCTAGTTGTTGCTTACTTTGTACTGGGGCAGTGTTGGAGGGAAGTAGAGTAGGTTGAAAATGCATGATTTGTAACGTGATTTATGGGAGCAGTTGTCTGCATAGGGAGGAAAAGGAAGCCAAGGACCTTCAATGATGACAGTCTATGGCATCAAGAAAACGAGCCAATAAGTTTAGTCAGAGTTGCTTCCTGGAGTATGGGTGAGGGTCATTTTTAGGAGCTTAGGTAATTTACTAGTGGCTGGCTACACCACTGAAGACAATACCCTCTCCGCAGCAGGCATCAACCCTCTAGATCCTCAGGAAAGGGCTGGCTCTCCCCACTCCATGATGGGGTATTGACGGGTCCAGCTTATTCTTAGTTACAGATCTGTGAATTCAAGAGTGCAGTGGCCATGTTGTGCCTGGAAGACAGTTCTGTGACAGTTCCCCCTTTCTCCAGCTCTTCCTTTCTTTATGTCCTCTCTTGCACGAGACTGTTAGATTTGGAGGGGTGACACATAAAATAAAAAATGTACTACTTAGTTCTGAGCATTCAACAGCCTTATGCTCAGCCCTTAGGTCAGTCATACATGTCTGCAGGAAGTGCCACCCACTGCAAAAGCAGCATCTTTGACCAAAGCCAACAGAAGCACTAATGGGATTGCTAGATTCAGTCTGGAGTCTCGTGGCTTTCTGTCTTTAGTTTCTAGAAGATTGTCTCATCCCCGGTTCCTCTGAGATCCATACCTGAGTTGTTGTAGAACCATCTTTTCTTTATATTAACAGTTATGTTAATGAGTGCAGGCATTTCTTCTCCATCCATTAGTTCTGCATGACACAAATAGTTTTCAGAGAATAAACAATGGGAGGCCTGAAGCTCCCGTTATTGTGCAAGAAAAATATAAATTTCAGACTTCAACAACTGGAGCCCCCGAAGCCTCCCTCCCACTCCACAGCTGACTAAGAGGTGAGTATCATCCTGACCCTCAGGCCAATCAGAGACCATGGTCTCAGAACCCAGGCCCAAGGACACAGCCCCTGGCGCCTCAACCATACCCAGGTCTGCCCTAAACCAAAGAAAGCTTGGAGAACCCCTGGCCCCAGCCCAATCCCAGGCAAAACACAGCTGGAGGGACATCTCATGAGACAAACCCCACACAAACTGCGGTCTGTGTCACCACACACCAACAACTAGAGACCCCAAAGCCTCCTGGTCCACAGGTGAGTAAGAGCCAACTAAGACCCGACAAAGAATGACCCTGTGACAACTGAAGAAACACAGCTGCTTGGCCTATAGCCAACTAAGAGCATCCCCTGCAATTACTGGCAATACATAGCCCCAAGGCTCACAACTAAGAGCTGACTAAGAGTGAACTGAGGAAGCAATGGGCAGGTGACAATGCAAGAATACATATAACAATATGAACAACAAGACACCACCAGAAGAAGCTGGTGGTTCTACAGCAAGACCTGAGCATAACAACGAAGAGGAAACAGAAGGAAACGACCTTAAAAACAACTATGAAGATAATAGAAGCTTTAAAAGAGGGTATAAAAAACTCCCTTAAAGAAATAAAAGAAAATACAAACAAAAAATGGAAGAGATGAACAAATCCCTGAAAGAAAATAAAGAAAATCAAGAAAAAGAAAACAAACAGGTAAAAGAAACATCCCAGGAATTAAAAATTGAAAGAGAAGCAACACAGAAGTCACAAACTGAGGCAAAGTTGGAAATAGAAAACCTAAAGAAATGAACAGGAACCACATATGCAGGCATAACCAACAGAACGCAAGAGATGGAAAAGAATCTCTGGAATGGAAGATTCAATAGTGGAAATGATTAAAAAAAAAAAACCACTAAAACCAAAAAAGTCATAACACAAAATGTACAGGAAATCTGGAACACCATGAAAAGACCAAACCTGAGAATAACTGGAATCAAATAAGGAGAATACCAGCTCAAAGGCACAGAAAATATATTTAACAAAAGCATAGAAGAAAACTTTTCCAACCTAAAGAAGGAAATGCCTATATGGATACCAGAAGCTTATAGAACACCAAGTAGACTAGACCCTCCCCCCTCCCAAATAACTTTGCTTGCCACATAATGTGGAAACTAAAGTCCCTCCACTTTGAGGCCTGGGCTATTTTTTGAGCTAAAAAATTTCTAGTCCCCCATCCTGAGAAGTTTCTAAACTTCCAAGGCCAAGCATCCAAAGTCCTGGGTAATCAAAGAGCATTTAAGCCCAGCCATAAAGTATCTTCTCCCCCTCCTAAGACAATCAATCACCCAGCAGCTGCAAAGAGCAAGCAGACACTTTCCCTGGGCTCCTCACCTCCCAACCTGATCTTTATTTTAAAACCCAGCCTCAGAGAATGGGGGAGGGATTCACTACTTCACTGGTACTACTGTGTGACAGTCAGGAGCTGAGTTCAGTTGTACAGCTGTAATAAACCTTGCTTTGCATTCACGTTCTGGGAGTCAATGTGATTCTGGGTATCTTTTTTTGGGTTGCTGAGATTGGGCAGAATGATAATAAGCCACTAAGCCCACAGAACAAAGAAAAAAAAATACTATAAGCTGCAAAGGAAAAAGGCCAAATTACCTATAAAGGCAGACCCATCAGAATAACACCCGGTATGCAATGGAAACAATGAAAGTAAGAAGGTCCAGGTCAAATGTTATACAGACACTAAAAGAGCATGGCTGCCAACCCAGACTACTATACCCAGCTAAACTATCAATCACCATAGATGGAGTAAACAAGATATTTCATGATGAAACCAGATTCAAACAATACCTATCCACAAATCTGGCCCCACAGAAAGCACTAGAGGAAAAACTCCAACTTAAGGACACCAGATGCACCCATGAAACCACAATCAATAAGCCCACTGAAGAAAACCCAAAGAAAGGAAATACACGCTACCACCAAAAATAACAGGAAATAACAATCATTGGTGTTGATATCAATGCCCCATTTTCACCCTAGGATCGGCCAACCAGAAACTCAACAGAGAAATAAGGGATCTAACAGATGTTATGACCCAAATGGACTTAACAGATTTATTTATATATATATATATATATATATATATATATATATATATATATATATATATATATATATATATATATATATAAAACCTTCCACCTAGACACAAAGGAATATACATATTTCTCAGCACCCCATGGAACTTTCTCTAAAATTGACCACATACTCAGTTATAAAGCAAATATCAATAGATACAAAAAAATGAGAATAACTCCTTGTATCATATCAGACCACCATGGTCTAAAGTTCAACAACAACAAAAATCACAGAAAGCCTACAAACTCATGGAAATTGAACACCTCTCAATTGAACCGCCTCTGGGTCAAGGAAGAAGTTAAGAAAGAAATCAAAGACTTCCTAGAATTTAATGAAAATGAATCCACAACATACTCAAACTTATGGGACACGATGAAAGTAGTGTTAAGAGGAAAATTCATAGTGCTAGAGGCAGCACAGCTGAAGGCTTTAGAACAATTAGAAGCAAACTCATTCAGAAGGAGCAGATGTCAGGAAATAATCAAACTAAGGGCTGAAATCAATACAATAGAAACAAAGAGAACAATACAAAGAATCAATGAATCAAAGAGTTGGTTCTTTGAGAAAGTCAACACGATAGATAAACCCTTATCCAAACTAACCAAAAGGCAGAGAGAGAGAGAGAGAGAGAGAGAGAGAGAGAGAGAGAGAGAGAGAGAGAGAGAGAGAGAGAGAGAGAGAGAGAGTCCAAGTTAATAGGATCAGAAATGAAAAGAGGGCCATAACAACAGATAACCAGGAAATACAGAGAATTATAAGGTCATACTTTGAAAATCTATACACTATTAAAATGTAAAACCTAAAAGAAATGGAAAGCTTTCTGGACAGGTACCACTTATCAAAATTAAATCAAGATCAGATTAAAGACCTAATCAGACCTATAACTCCAAGGAAATCAAGCTGTTATTAAAAGTCTCCCAAGTAAAAAAGCCCAAGATCAGATGGTTTAAGTGTAGAATTCTACCAGACATTCAAAGAAGAACTGATACCAATATTCCTCAAACTGTTCCATACAATAGAAACTGAAGGAACACTGCCAAACTCTTTTTATGAGGCCACAATCACCCTGATTACCAAGCCACTCAAAGATGCAACAATGAAAGAGAATTACAAGCCAATCTCCCTCATGAACATTGATACAAAAATACTCAATAAAATTTTGGCAAACCTAATACAACAACATATCAAAAAAAATCATCCACCATGATAAATCAAGTAGGCTTCATCCCAGAGATGCAAGGATGGTTCATCATATGAAAAACTGTGAATGTCATCCATTATATAAACAAACAAAAAGAAAAAATAACCCACATGATCATCTCCTTAGATGCTGAAAAAGCCTTTGACAAAATCCAATATTCCTTCATAATAAAAGTCCTGGAAAGGTCAGGAATACAGGGAAAATACTTAAATATAATAAAAGTGATATACAGCAAGCTGACAGCCAACATAAAACTAAATGGATACACACTCAAAGCAATCCCACTAAAATAAGAATCAAGCCAAGGCTGTCCTCTCTCTCCATATCGATTCAATATAGTTCTTGAAGTTTTAGCTAAAGCAATAAGAGAACAAAAGGAGATTATGGGGACATAAGTTAGAAAGGCAGAAGTGAAACTATCTCTATTTGCAGATGATATGATCTGCAAGTAAGTGACCCCCAAAATTCTACCAAGGAACTCCTACAGCTGATAAATACCTTGAGCAATGTTGTAGAGTACAAGATTAACAAAAAAAAAATCATTAGCCCTCCTATTCACTAAGAATAAAAGGGTTGAAAAAGAAATAAGGGCAACATCACCCTTTATAATAGCTACAAATAGCATTACATATCTTGGCGTTACTCTAACCAAAGAAGTAGCAGACCTGTTTGACAAAAACTTTAAGTCACTGAAGAAAGAAATTCAAGAGGATATCAGAAAATGGAAAGATCTCCCATACTCCTGCATACTCCTGGATAGGTAGTATCAACATAGTAAAAGTGGCAATTTTTACCAGAAGCAATCTACAGATTTAATCTAATCCCCATCAAAATCCCAACACAATTTTTTACAGATTTTGAAAGAACAATACTCAACTTTATATGAAGTAACAGGAAACCCAGAATTGACAAAACAATCCTGCTCCGTAAAAGAACTTTAGGAGGAATCACCATCCCTGATTTCAAGCTATACTATACAGCTACGATTATAAAATCAGCCTGGTACTGGGCATAAAAACAGACTTGTGGATCAATGGAATCAAATTGAAAATCCTGATATTAGCCCACAGACCTATGAACACCTGATTTTTGACAAAGAGGCCAAAAATATTCAAAGGAAAAATGGAGTATCTTCAACAAAGGGTATTGGCATAACTGGATGGTAGTATGTAGAAGAATGCAGATAGATCCAAACCTATCATCTTGCACAAAACTCAAATCCAAGTGGATCAAAGATTTCAACATAAACCCAGTTACACTGAACTTGATAGAAAAGAAAGTGGAAAATACCGTCCAATGCATTGGCACGGGTGACTACTTCCTAAACAAACACCAATAGCACAGACACTAAGAACAACAGTCAATAAGTGGGACCTCCTGAAACTGAGAAGCTTCTGTAAGGCAACTGACACAGTCAATAAGACAAAACAACAGCCTACAGAATGGGAAAAGATCTTCACCAACCCTACATCTGACAGAGGACTGATCTCTAAAATATATAGAGAACTCAAGAAACTAGAGCCCAAGAACCTAAATAATCCAATTAAGCCACGAGGTTCAGAATTAAAAAGGGAATTCTCAACAGAAGAATTACAAATGGCTGAAAGGCACTTTAAAAATTGCTCAACATCTTTAACCATCAGAGAAATTCAAATCAAAACAACTCTGAGGTACCACCTTATACCTGTTAGAATGGCAAAGATAAAAAACACAGATGACAGCTTATGCTGGAGAGGATGCAAAACAAGGGGAACACTCCTCCATTGTTGATGGGAGTGTAAACTTGTACAGCCACTCTGGAATGCAGTATGGAGAAAACTGGGAATCCGTCTCCCCAAGGATCCAGCAATACCACTATTGGGCATATACCCAAAGGATACACATTCGTACCCCAAAGGCATTAACTCAACTATGTTCATAGCAGCATTATTCATAATAGCAAGAACCTGGAAATAATCTAGATGCCCCTCAACTGAAGAATGGATTAACACACTGTGGTACATCTACACAATGGAGTACTACTCAGCAGAAAAAAATGACATCCTAAAACTTTCAGGCAAATGCATGGATTTGGAGAATATCTTCCTGAGCGAGGTATCACAAGCCCAGAAAAATAGACATGGAATGTACTCACTCATAAGTGGATTTTAGACAAAAAGTAAAGAATACCCAAGCTGCAAACCACAACCCCTGAACAGCTTGGGATCAGAAGGAGCTTAAGAGAGACATCCAGGGATTCCCCTAGAAAGATAAAATAGAGAAGATCACCTTAGCAAATTGGGATCATAATGGATTGCATCAAGTAGAGGTGGGAACAAATCATGAGAGAAGGAGACAGTTGAGCAAGAGGAGCAACAGACAGAGAGGAAAAAAGAGATGGATATCTCGATAGAGGAAGCCAATGTGGGGTTAGAAAGAGACTGGGTGCTAGGGAAACCTCCAAGAACTCACAGGATGTCCCTGTGGCCAAGTCTCCAAACAATAGTGGAGGGGGTGCCTAATCAGGACTTCCCCTGTAATCAAATGAATAACTACCCTAAGTGTCATCACAGAACCTACATCCAACAATGAATAGAGGTGGAGGCAGGATCCATGGCTGAGCACTGGGCAGAGCTCCTGGTCCAGCTGAGAGCAGGGGAGGAGAGTCTGTATGAGCAGGGGGATAGAGATTATGAGGAATGTTCCCATGGTGATGGCTGACTGGAGCTCTGGGGAGCTCACTGAATAGGGAATTGCCACTGGAGATCCATTGGGAGGGGGAGCTGGGCCCTCTTGGGGTAGGTGGCTTTGGACTGGCATGAGCAGTGTGTGGAGCCACGAGGGGTGGGATCAGACTGTGTTCCTGTGTGTGGGCTGACACCTTGGAGCCCATTCCCTGCCTATTAACACGTAACCCAATCTTGATTTTGGCATGAGGAAATTGGACTTGCCTGGAGTCGATGTGCTATGCTGAGCTGACCCACCTTGGGACTTCTTGTTATTTTGGGGGAGGGGGTGGAGGGATGGGGAGGGGGAGTCTGAAGGCTGATTGAGAGGTATTGGGAAGAGGGACTGGAGGGGGAGTACGGAGATACATAGATAAAAAGAAATTTATTTTTATAAAAAAATAATAACATGAACATGCAAAAAATAAATTTCAGAAATTAATTATGTGGCCCTTTGCTGTGTTTAGAAGTGTGTTTCACAGTATCCAACTACTTGGCCTTCTTCCAGTCAGTGTGAATCAGTCAGAGCTTCCTGGGCTAGAATCAATATCACAACACAGATGCAAAGGAACTACCTGCCTCAACCCAATTCCCTCATTTTCAGATGAAACACTACAGCCCACAGAATCTGTCAGCGCTTAGGATAACAAATGATTTGAATATAAAGTGTCCCCCATAGGCTCATGTAGTGAAAGCCTGTTTCTTTTCTGGTGGGTCTATACTTTGAGGAAGCTAGTCATTGGGGCAGGTTCTTCATGGATGTCTTGTCACTAATAACTTCCTGTTTTTGGTTGTGACTTTTTTCTACCATGAAACAAAGAACCATTGTTACCATATAATGTTATTGTCATGGTTCTTGAAGCCTGTGGGGCCAGGTGACTATGGGCTAAATTCTTTGAAATTATCAACCTTCATGCTACTGAAAGTTGTATGGTCGCAGGCATGCAAAGTCGTGAATAAAGATCATGGTAAATGGTTTGGTTGAAATATGTGACAAAGACAAATTCACTATTTCTGAGGGTTATTTCACAATTTTGAAGCTTGATTATCAAATGAAAAAAGCGCCTTTCTCTTAAGAAGTTATAGAACTAAGAAGATACTTGGCTATATTGTTGGAATACTTCTCAATACCTATAAAGCTTTCTGCCTTAAGACTAGTGTGTTATAGTTGGTTTTTATGGTCAATGTCAAACATTCTAGAATTAGCTTGAAATGGAGTCTTGTGGCACTGTCTAGATCAGAATGGCCTCTGGGCATGTCTATGGGAGATTATCTTGATTTTGATGGTTAAGGTAGAAAGACATGCTGTTAGTGGGTGACACCATTCCCTAGGCAGGGGGATATCATGAACTACTTAAGAGTAAAAGAAATGAGCTAAGTACAAGCATGCATACACTTATTCATTGCTCTGGGCTCCTGATTATGGATGTCATGTCAACAGTTTCCTGAAGTTCCTACTACCAGGACTTCCTTGCAGTGGGGGGACTATAATCTGGAGCTAGGAACTGAAATTGTATCTTGAGGTTGCTCCTGTCAGGGTATTTCTTTATAGCAGCAGGAAAGGAAACCAAGGCATCCTGTATCCACTGTCTTCCAAAGAACGAGTCCCACACACCACTGATGTGTCTGGAAGGAAGTTTCCAGGGAGACCTGCCTGAGGAGAGAAGATTCACTCTGTGGAAAGCATTTGTGGAGGATGCCTCACACCCCCGCTGTGCCTCCTCAATACCGTGGACTGTACCCACAATCGGTGAGCCATCATTAGTTACTCTACAGCAGGTGTTTTACCTCAGTGGGGAGAAAAAGAATAAACAAATATACTATGCTTTCTCCTCTGCCCTTTGGGATTTGCAAGTGTTTGTGACAGTCGAGGGTGGTCTTAGTCTGCAGTTCTGTGTCTAAGTGCAGCACAAGTAATTCATTCTGGGCAGTTTTCTTTAGAAGAGGAGCTTGGGATAGATTTATGGCTAAATGTTATAGAAAGGTATTCCTGGTGGCTGTACTTGGTGACTATGACAGTCATTGGAATAACGAGTGACTCACCAACCAGAGGCTTGGATAGTAAGCAAAGGAAGCCAAATTGTTTTGTTTTTCACCTTGTCTTAATCTCCCTGTAACCCCCAAGGCTCAAACTACCGTTAACCACATAGTGTGCATATTTTAATTGGTCTACTGGAGAGAGACAGAAAACTTATTTCTATTCTAAGCACAGAAATTTGAGGCTAGAAGAACTTTGTAGAGGAAGTAGGTATAAACGCATTAGAATGGATTGTCCCTCCGAATAGCCTGAAGGTTTTCTTTCCGAGGCTTTTCGGAGTGGGGAGATGACAGAACTCCTGTCCATTAGTTATCGCACCACGTCTTAATCCGAAGGCCAGTCACCAGTCTCAGGAGTTAACGTTCCTTTGTGAATCTTGGCTCTTCACTGCGTTTTAGCTGTAAATATTCATTGAGATGTTAAAAGAATGCCAGTTATTACTGCCCTAAGTCAACACACATTATTACCATAAGGAGGTTTTTGTGACCTCTCAAAACTGCTGTTTTTAGAAATCATCCAGGTTACCCTCACTGCTCCAGCTGGACCTGGCACGTTAATCTGAGATGATGGGATCTCCTGTTATCTTATTAGTTTTCTCTTTTGTTTCTCTTCATATGTGTGTGCACATTCATATATGTGGTGTGGACACACGTGTGTCATTGTGTACGTGTGGCTGTCAGGAGACAACTTTGGTGATGGCACCATCTCCTACTCCTAGCATCTCTGATACACAGGACAGTATCTCCTGTGCGCTGTTACATACACCAGTCGGTCTGGCTGGAAAGCTTTTGGGGTTCACCTGCTTCCATTTCAGAGCCTGTTGCTGGGGGAAGTTAGGGCAGGAACTTGAACCAGAAACCAAGAAGGAACACACACACACACACCCACACACCCACCCACCCACACACACACACTCTCTCTCTCTCTCACACACACAGACACACACACACACACACATGCATTCACACACAGCACGCATATGTTATGCAGATGTCCACACACATGTGCATGCACATGCTATGGTGGTATATATGCATATAGCCCACAAAGTAAACTGATGAATACAACAAAATATTTTTTACAAATTCTAAATTCCCTTCATGTCAAGGCTGTGCTTTCAGAATTGCCTGATGGAGCAGTTTCCCCTTATTTAGAAACCAATGTCTCTCCTAGGTTGTATTGCTCATTTGCATATTCTGATTTCTAAGTTTAAACATTTGTGTTTTTATTTTCTTGCATCTTATATGCATTCTATTCTGGTGGGGTTTTTAAATTTATTTATAAATAAAAAATCCCTGCCAGTGAAGACCCCTATACCAGGTAGGCTTAAGTCAGCACCTAGAGACATGAGCCAGATGAAGACAAACATATAAAAAATTTCTGTTTTATGAACTACAAAGCCCTGACTATTTCTCTGGAAATTATTATGCTATCTCCTGAAACTCTTGACAGAGAATGAGAAAGAAAATGTTCTCCCTCTACCAGGAAATGTCATAATTTCTTGAAATAGATTTAATAAAGCCCTTGATGGTCACATGAAAAGTAATCCCCTTTTGCTGTTCAGGTTTGGCCTGGCTAGAGCACATAAGGTAACTCTATTATTAACCTGTCTGAATCCACATGGGGTCACGGATATTATTCTGGCTCAATTAGTGACATTGTCTGATGATACAGAACTTAAAATTAAACATATGCCTGTGATTTGGGGTCTGATAAAAGAGAAGGTATCATCTGAGTATGTTTTGGCTGGTAAAGCAGGATCTGGACCAGCAACTTTCATGTGTTTCTGTCACTACGCAGAAATTTGGCTAAAATCCTCACTCTTTAGCTTGCTGGAACTCGACCAGCCTTCTTGTTTCTTCTCTAACCCGTGTTCAGACTACTGCTAGACTTTGGCGTACACACGCCCTGACGGTCCCTGTGTTAAAGGGTTGGTCCTTGGGATAGCATCATGGGAAGCAGAGGAACCTTTGAGAGGTGGGGCCTACTGGTGGCCTTTAGGTTCCTAGGCACAGGCACCCAAAGTGACTGTGGGCCTCCAGGCCCCGCCTCTTTCTTCCTGAGTTGTGATATAAATGGTTGGGTTCTACCACAGGCTCCTGTCAGGATGTGCTGCCTCTCACCACAGGCCCAGATGAAGAGACCCATACAGTCATGCATCATTATCATCATCATCATCATCATTGTTGTTGTTTTGCTTCTGGTTTGAGGTCATACAGTCCGTGCCATCAGGGAGGGTGTGAAGGTCAGGTGGCATCCACATTTGGGAAGCAGAGAGAGAGGGATGTTGGTGATCAGATGGCTTTCTCCTCCCACTCTTAGGGTCCAGGACCCTAGGTCACAGGATGGTGCTGCCCACATTCAGCACGGCTCTGTCTTCACTTTAACCTCTCTGGAAACATCCTCACAGACATGCAGAAAGCTGGGTCTCCCTGATGATTACAAAGCCAGTCAGGTGGATAAGATTTGCAACCACAGTACTTCCCACGTGGAAAATGTCCCGTGCATTGTTTTTACTTTCTGCAAATTTTAAACTGAGCATTGAGGGATGGTTGTGACATATTGCTAGACGTCTGTAGCTCTCTAAGTAATTTATTCCCACTTTCCCTACTGTAAGTATATGCTTAGTGCAGAGAACCCATGAATACTGAAAAGCAGAGAACAAAGCACGGACTCCAGTCTCCCCATGTCCTCAGCGCGGTGTCTGGAGTTCTGGTGCTTGTGTGGTGTTTGGTAGATCAGGAATGAATCTAAAACTCTTTGGGGGCCTAGCTTTTTCAGTATGAAGAAAATCTTTCCTAACGAACAGATAATGAAATATAAAAACAAAATGAAGACAGAAGTTAGTAAGCAAGTCAGATGAGAAAGAAAAAAGTTGAGATGAAGATCACCAAAAGATGGACGTGTTCCCAAAGCGGGAGCATGACAAGTCACCGGTCATCTGCTTTTCTACGTTTTATTTATTTATTTGTTGAGACAAAGTCTCACTACGTTTCAGAGGCTGGCTTAGAGCTCGTTATTCACCCAGACTGGATTTGAACTCTTTGAGAGCCAATAATTTTGTCTATTATTTTAATAGAAAGAGTAGACATGAATTAAAATGGTATTTCTTTCACTCAGATGATTGACTTAGACCATTATCCTTAAATATTATTATATATTTTATATTTTAGGCATTCATCTTGTGTTGTTATTTTATGTCTATGACTCTGCCTGCATGTATGTATATACATTATACGTGTGTAGGTGCCTGCAGAAGCCAGAAGAGGGCACCAGATCCCCTGGAATCTGGAGTTACAGATGATTGTAAGTCACCATGTGGTAAGAGCACCAAAGTGTGCTTGACTCCTGAGTCATCTTTCCAGTCCCAATTTTTAGATTTCTGAAACAGTCTCATCATGTATCTCAGAAAAGCCTTTACATTCACAACTTTTCTGCTCCAAGCTCCTGAGTGCTGGGATCACAGGTATGCAAGCTGGCTCAAAGTGTGTTTTAAAAACTGGCAGAAGTCCTCTCCAGTTTGACTCTCCTTATGGGCATCATATCATTACAGCTTCTTCTGCTGCAGAGAGCAGACATGATAGATATTTCTGGCCAAGCAGCAGGCTCTGTCTCCACAAACCCCTCTGGTCTGGGGAATGTAGAGGTGTCCACAAAGCTGGGGTCAAAGTGGCCCTCTGAGCCACAAAGTGGGCAGCGACTAATCAGATCCTTCTTGGGGAATAAGATAGGGTCCAAATCCAATGTGAGAGCCTCAAGATGAGTCTTTTGGGCTTGGTGAATGTGGAGGGAGAGCCCACTGTCCAAGACCAATTACAGAGGGTGACCTCTCGGGGACACCGTCAATCTGAGTGTGTTCTCCCTTGGCTGACGGAGGACATGAAGGGCTTTAGTGAGGGAAGGAACCAGCACTTAGCTTGGTACCAATGTGGTCAGGTGACTCCTGTTCACAGCACGTATTAAGAGCGTTGGGCTGTCTAATTTTCTTTAATCAGCAATACACTGTGACTTTTTTCCTGTGCTAAGAGCTATGTGTTCTATGTTGTGTTTAATAGATGCAAAGACTCTGGTGGAAACCTACCACAAGGCGCTTTGCTGATCCTTTACTGCTGGATATTTAAATTATTTCCTTAAAAAAACATTATTAACAATTTGTGTTTTTTAATTTTCTCAGGGATGGGTCTGATATCTTTCCAGTCAGCTTTTTCTTAGAAGAAATTTCCAAAAGTAGCCTTGCTGGTTGAGACGGTTACAAGGGATTTACCCTCATTTCTTTGGAACATTCCTTTAGGCTTGATGTTTTACATTTCTGTTCTATAGGGATATTGTAGCAATGTGTTCACCCCAGCCCTCAGGATGCTGAAGGACTCTCATTCCTCACAGTGAAGCACCATAGATTAAGAGAACCCCTCAGCCCCCCCGAGGGAACTGCCAAGGGACTCTTGCCTGTTCTGAGACACAGATGAGGCATGTCTTCCTGACACACTGTCAGTTAGGCCAGGCAACAGCCACTTGATGGCATGGTTATTTTTATATATTCTACATTTCTGTGTGGTGTCGTGTGTGTGTGTGTGTGTGTGTGTGTGTGTGTGTGTGTGTGTGTGTGTGTGTGTGTATGTGTGTGTGTGTCTTTGGAGTTGTGTATAGTGTTTTATTGTGCAATGGTGTTTTATTGTGTGTATGAGAATTGTGGAGTTGTGTGAAATGTTTGTTGTGTGTAGCAACATGATGGTATTGTGTATGCATATGGTGTATATGTATGTAGAGTTATATGTGCTTGGTGGTATTGTGGTGTATATGTGTATAGTATGTGTGTAAATCTGTGTATATATGGTGTCATGTGTGATGTGATATTAGCATGTGGTGTACGTGTGTGTCATATGCATATGTGTGTAGAGACCCAGTTGAGCAAGGATTTCTCACTGAATCTGAAGCTTATGAATTTGGCTAGGTCATCTGGCCAATGACCTTCTGGGATCTCCCTCTACCCCACAAACTAGGGCTATGGGGCATGCCTTACCTGCTTTTTAATGTGGTTCTTGGAATCCAAACCCAGTTCCTCACATTTGTGTAGTGGGTACTTAGCTGCTTGAGCCACCTCCCCAGCCCTCACTGTGAATTTTTAAGAAGCAGTAGCATGGACATAATGCAGACTACTGGGTACTGTTATTGATGGGAGGGAAATATAGAGAACATGTGAGCTGGCAATGAAGCTTATTAAGCCAGCAAGTCATTAATAATGATTTACATTTTTACATGCTGCATAGAAAAGATTGAATTTATAGAAATTTAATTATTTTGAATGTTTACCCCCTGGAAACACATAATTTAACATGCAATGAGGTCTTCTTATCTAAGGAAAATGCCGTAATGGGACAAGCTACAAGTGAGCCAAGGAAATGTAACCAGAATCTTCATTACAGATTCCAGAAAAGCAAGTAATGGTTCCTTTTAATAGCTGGGTCATGTCTTTTCTAGGAAACACAAAGTAATAAACCACAGACAAAATGTACCAGCCCAAGGTAGATGTTATAAAACTGAACTGGAAGGAAGAAAAAGAGAACACTGGAATGGCCCAGAGCACTTGTCGCCCCCACTCAATGGGACATTCTATGTGGTGCTCCAAACGGGACTCTCACCTGGTCAGGTCACAGTCTTCATTGCTCCAAATGCAACAGGGCTGTGTCTGCTTCATGGCTTCCATGGGCTCTAATCCCAGGCTGTGACTGGTGAAATAAATATACTGGTTTGGTCTTCCTATGCCAGGCGTAGGGCAAAAGGCCTTTCTAGAAGAAAAACATTATTGGTTGTTTCTTTACCCTTCTGTTTATTTGGGAGCTGGGGCTTTAAATTGTTTAAATTGTTAATCTACTTTGCTAATTCTGGGGCAGGGATGTTAAGGTGCACTGCTGTCTGGCTAAATGGTGGAAATTAACTCCAGCATCATCTATCTTGAGACACCAGAGACAATGTCATATGAAAAGCCATATTCCCAGGTGCCAGAACCACACAGCCTTGATTCTGTAATGTGAACTTGTGAGCAAGATATTTTCATTGTCACATGGTTTAGCCTCTCAGATTTGACTCATTGCCTCTAGGAGCTGGATATCTTTGGTCAACTGTCTTTTAAATGCTTGATGGGGACATTAAACTCTTAGTTCTTTCAGGAAAGTGTGACTTTTGCACCCTCCAGCCCCCATTTTGTTGTACCCTTTCGGGAAAGAGAATGGAGGAGAATTTGTTCATCTAATTCCTGTGAGCAAGTGAATCAGAGGAGGGGGCCTTCAGTTCCTGAGAAATCATGGTCTTATTTATTTGTATATGTGTGAGCTTGGATATGTAGATGTGCACTGTGTGTGTGTGTGTGTATGTGTGTGTGTGAGTTGAGTGTGCAGGCACTCGCTTGCTCACCGCATGCACAGAAGCCCATGGGAGTCCAGAAACGAGCATTGGGTCTTCTAGAACTGGAGCTATAGATAGTTGTAAGCCATTTTGTAGGCTCGAGGAGTAGAACCCATGTCCTCTACAAGGGGAGGAGCCCTCCTAACTACCAAACTGTCTCTGCATCCCTGATGGTTAGTTTTAATTGTCAATTTGCCACAATTTAGAATGACCTCAGCTCGGAATCTCAACCGAGAAATTGTAGACTACATGCTGGTGTGGTCTGTGGGTACCTCAATGGACATTGTCTTGACGGCCTTAATTGGCCTTGATTGATGTATGAAGACCCACCACAGATGAGAACAGAACCTTCTGGTAGAAACCCAGATAAAAAGGACCTCTCGTGAGTCCCCTCTTGCCTCTGAGTTAATTCACCCTGTGCTGCTCATTGCTTTTCTGATATTAGAACCAACTTTTCCAGGCCTCCAATGTGAACTGAAGACCAGTAGTTCTCCAGGAACTCTCTAGGCCTTTGGTGCTAAATTGCTGCTGCAGGCCAAGCCCTTTGCTAGGATTCTTCCCAATCTTGGGAGATTGGGAAGCCCATATCAATAATGTCTTTAGAGTAAAATTCCTAGCTTGTGAAGGTCAGTGAATAAATTTTTTTTCAGAGCACTGGAGCCAACCTCAAAGGACCCAGTGCAGAGTGTCTCTCAATCACTGTGGGGCCAGTGGTTCAGGAGTAAGTGGAGAATCACACACTGACTGGAGCTTCACCAGCGTCCCTGTTTCCAAAGCTTCTGGTGTCCCTTCATTACATCATGCCTTGGAATTCCTGACATCTCATTTCTGCTTAGTGTGACCCAGCATTGAGTTATATTTCTGTGAACTTGTTGAGTTCACTAGGAAGACCTACTCCCACTATTTGAGAAGGACAGCACTGTAGAACGCCCGTGAAACATGCTGTGGATGATCATTTTGGACTGAAGTTGCTTTCTTTTCTTTCTTGCCTAAAGTCCTCAAAATGTACACATTCATTCTCTAGTTTTGCTGATGTGAGGAAGCAAGTTCTGTGGGTATATTGGTGTATAATTTTTTATTTCTTGAGTTTGATCTTTTCGTTGGTTGTTTGGAGGTTATGTGAGTCTGGGTTTGATTTTAGGACTAGCAGAGGTGATTGGGACATGCAATCATGAACTTGTGTTTGTCTGCCTGTGGCTCATATGTTAGGAATAGAACATGAAGGGTTTTAGTTTCATCTTTTAGGTCACCCTCCAGGGCAAGGATGATAATTTTAAATGCAATCTGCACATACATATCCAACTCAGGTTCACCGATTAGAATGGGAACCACAGAGATATAAAATAATAGCCAATAATAAGAACATTGTCAAGTTCTGTAAGGCTGTCTAAAGGATGTAGTGAGATTCAAGCACATCTTCTTGATCTAGGGGCATGGCCTCTGGGCCAGTGTAACTTTGGAATTCACCTATGACCTTTGAAGCTGTAGCCTTGAGGCATGGCCAGGAACAGCTTAAAGATCGGGGTTCTCATCTCCAGTGCCCTCTGCTTTCCCACCGTCTAGAAGGAAGGCCCATTCCATCTGGGTGAGTGGATCACTCCAGGTTTCCTACCTTTAATTGGTGTAAGTTACTATTGACCTCCTTTGCCTGTGATTGATTAATATCTGGCTACAAACAGATTCTACTAAAATGCTTCCCCAGACTAAGAAAGGGTTCCCCTGATCCAAGGGATTATATTTGTCTGGATTTATTATTATTGTTTTTGAGACAGGATCTCAAATAGCTTTGGCTTGACTTGACTATGTGGCTGAGGGTGGCCTTGAACTTCTGATCCCCCTCTTTCTCCTCCACATCAGACAAATGACATCCGTGCTAGGGACCAAACCAAAGGTGCTATGTAAGCCGGGCAAGCATTGTATAACTGAGCCGTGGTCCTGCACTCTTTGTTTGTTGGGAGACATTCTATAAGCCAAGCTGGCCGTGAAGTCATGGCAGGCAATTCCTTTACCTCAGCCTGCTGGATTTCAGGCATGGTGAACTCCTGTGCCTGGCTTAACCAAAATATTTTGACTAGGTGTTTTATGTTCCAAATAAACGTCAAGACCCAAATAATAACACTGGATTAAAGTTAATTGGTAGTTGCTGAGCTCAAGGATTCCCTTTGGCCTTTTCTTGACTTTGGTTATTCAGGTCTCCTTCTCTCTTTTCCTATGTTCCCCTTTCTCCCCCTCTCTCTCCATTTCCCTCCCTCCCTCCCTCCCTCCCTCCCTCCCTCCCTCCCTCCCTCCCTCCCGCTCCCCTCTCCTCTCCTGTTGTCTCCCCTACATCTTTATTTCATTCATCTCTTTAAAGTATCTCTTTAAAACCTTTCCCCCCATTTTTCTTTTTCTGTTTATTTTATTTTTTCCTGAGACACCTTTAGCACAGGCAGTAGCGCATCTCACTTAAGCAACAACTTGATTTCAAAACATACTCAGGTTTACTATCTCGTAGTAAATATGAATCGAGGGATGTGCTGCTCTTGTCTGAGAAGAAGCAGAAGTCTACACACCAATTGTGAGGTGCCATTTTTGCTCAAAATACCAGAGTTTGAAGTGTATAAAGGCATATGACGAATCCCAAACATTCCTTCAGTTCACGATACAACCACTGCTTTAAAAATTCAGATACAAACAAATCCTGCCATTTTTTTTTTTTAAACCAAATATAGTTTCCTTTGCTTGGATGTCTCTGGTGCTCTGCACCTGGTGGACATTTGCAGGAGAACTGATTCCCAGCTCTGCTGATGTTGTCCCTTCTCAGACCCCTGACCTTGGGCACATCATTCTGCCTGGGACAATGGTAATGACCTTGGACCATTTTGGTTTAAGGAGTTTAAGGCTGGTCTGGACCACATGAGATCATGTCTCAAAACAAAACAAAAGAGAGGAAAGAGTATCTTCAGCAGCTGAGAGCACCATGACAGAGATGGAATCCGGATTCCATCCGGGACTTTGTTCTGTGATTTGCGATATGACAGAGCATCTTCAGCAGCTGAGAGCATCATGACGGAGATGGAATCGGGATTCCATCTGGGACTTTGTTCTGTGATTTGCGATATGACAGAGAGACACACAGCTGTTTTTGTCTCCTCTCTCTCTTAGTTTCTGAAGCAGGGGAGGTACAAGGCTTTGGGGGAGTTCAGACGGCTTAGGCTTCCCGATTCCATAGCATCACCGATTAGTAATTTCACACCTGCGGCTCTTTCTAGTCTTCTGGGCTCTTGCACTTTATGCGGATTTTGTGTCTCTAGACCAATTGCTAGTTTACAAAATGTGTTCTTAATGCCACATGTCTAAAAGCTGGGGATTCTGCTTAACCCCAGCGTCTCCTTCCTCCCCCTCCCCCTCCCCCTTTTTCTTCCTCCCCCCTGCCTCAGCCCCCCCCCCCCTTTATTTTTGTGTCTATCTTAACAGGCTTACTTATGGTACAGTAAAAAAAAAAAAATCTCAACAGCCAATGGTGGGGTGAGTTTAGTCCTTGTCCACAGTATCCAGAGTGGGTCCTCTTAACCCCTCAGGGCCCATGTAGATGAAGTGTCACCTGAGCTCAGCTTTACATAGGAGCCAGGAAGTTCATACTCCTCTGTGGCCAGTCAACTCTGATCACAGTTCCTTGGGTATAGTAAGTGGTGCCATCAAGCCTAGTTCAGAAGCAGGTACACGAGCATTATGGGATGAATTGTCACCCCAAAAGACAGTGATGCTTTCACCCTCCTGACCTATGAATATCCTTATCTGGAAGCAGGTTCTTCATAGAAGAAATCAAGCAGAAATGTCATTAGGGTGTGCATAAACCTGCAGGACCAGAGTCCTGAGGGTACAGGAACAAACAGGTGTGGGAGGGATGACAAGAAGTACAGGAGGGGATAGTCCCTACCCGAGCCTGGAGAGGGGCCTCAGATGGATTCACCATCCTTGAGAGGAGCCAGCCCTGCAAGGACCTTGTTTTTTTATTTCTAGCCTCCACACCCACAAGGCAACACATTACTGTTGTGTAAAACAGTAGCCCGTAGGACTTCACAAGAGCCCAAGAAACTTAGTGGTTCTTAATGGAAAGTGGGCATAAGGTCAGCATAAAACTGAGTATCAATGGTAACCACGGCATTTTCATTTATGTTATATTATCCATAATTTCTGATAGCCTCAGTTAAACTTTATAGAACAATATATATTCTTCACTTGACATTACTCTCTTCACATATATTTGTTCTTTTAATCTGCTATTATATTTGTTTTACTAAATTGCTACATTGCACATTATCATAGAGTATATGTTTTTAATTAAAAAATTTTATGGTGTTAATAACAAGCACTATGAAGTATAGGGCTAAACTATTTCTAAAGCTCTTTTCCTAGTTCGGTTTCTGTTGCTGTGATAAAAAAAAAAAAATCAAACAGAAGAGAGTTTGAGGAGGAAAGTGTTTGACTACACATCATAGTCCATCACTGAGACAGGAACTGAGGCAGGAACTGAGGCAGGAACTGAGGCAGAGACCATGAAGAAGTGATGCTTACTGGCTTGATCAGTCTGCTTTCTTATACAGCCCAGGACCACCTGCCTAGGGATGGCACCACCCACAGTGGACTGAGCTTCCTATATCTTTTGCCAACCAACAAAATGGTACAGAAACCAATCTGATGGAGTAGTTCCTTAACTGAGATCTCCTCTTCCCAGGTGTGTCCAGGTTTGTGTCAAGCTGACAAGAAGTAGGAGAGTTGTCAGGTTCTCAGATAACAGTCAAGTCTAGAGGTGAACATAAAGAGGAGGAGTGCCTCAGATTGTATGTCAAAGTCCCTAACACTGACTCTTAGGAGGTCAGAGGTCACTGCCAGCACATCACTAAGTTTATTCTGTGGCTACCAGACACAACCTGTTTTCTTGATGGGTGTTTCCATAACTACCTGGTAATGCCGTGTTAGCAGGAAGCGGTTTTAATTGTGTCCCTTGGTTCAGGGATTAAAATGCAGCCATCGTTGACTCTTTAGGCAATAGAATGAAAATATTCACAAGTTAAATCTTCTTTCGCTCACAACGTGTAGCTCTCAGTCTCTTAAGAAGAAAGTTTTCTGGTCTTCAACCCCTGCTCAGATCTGTGTCCTTGTAAGGGTCGTCTTTCTTCCCCAGCATTAAATTATCTTTGATGCTCGATGTATATAAATATTTCTGGCTAGTTGGAACCTCATTTGCAGATGGTGGAGAGTCATAAATAAAACTCAAAAGAGCCAGCAAAGGTGTGTGAATGCCACACACATATGAAAAATGGATGAGCTTCCTGGAGAGACGATGCCTCTTTTATTCTTCATCTATATTTAAAATGGAGAGGGGTGAGCAGACTCACAGAAGACAGTGAGGCCATTTCTCTGGGCTGTGCTACCACACAAGGTCAAGGAAAAGAGATGCTTAGCAAGTGCCCTGTCACTTGTTTGATGGGCTGAGTTTGTTTAATGAACCTGATTTAATAAAATCCCAGGGCTGTGTGAGGAGTGAGCACCCTACTGTGTATCTCTGTGCTGCATGTGCCTTTCTAACTAACCATTCTTTCACAGAGCTCCCAGGTGGGAAGGCTGACCTGTGAAATCAATTTTGTGATTCAAAGCCTCTCATAAACACTGACTGTCATTGTGACTGTAACTATCATGCTCCAGATGTTCATCCAAGTGCTCTGTTATACATCACCTCGGGTAGCTCTCTACCTTAAGATGTGGAAAATACACCCCAGAAATATTTAATTTAAAACTACCTTATGAGTGAAGAGCAGGATGTCTGAACTTGTCTGCTTAGATACTATTCCAGAACTTTCCAATATTTTCCATACAGCAGTACACATAGAAATAAAACATATTTGCATATAGGCAGGAAGATTAGAAGGGATTTGGCATATTTAACGTGGTGGAGTTTCAGTGCTTCGATATGATCCCCCAGCATCACATAGAGTCATACAGCACAGTGGCCATGTGGGCGATAAACTCAAGCTCAGGGAAGCCCCTCCCCACTACAGTGGCAAGTAAGGCCTGAGACTGATTTTGAAGTTCGGTCATTTTTATTGGTGTTGACAGGCCAGGCACAGGGAAACAGGACGAAGGAAAAGCTTTTGATGTGGCTTCTATTTTTTTTGTGAAGGATTCTTGTATAGGCTCTTGATGACTGGGAACTGGGGGTAGCAGTGGATAGAGTGACACGGGAAATGTCACCAGTTTCTTGGATTGACCAACAGGTGGCACCAGGTCCTAAAGCAACCCCCTTTTCTCCTTGAAGCCATAGCCAAGCTACTGACATCCCAGAGCGCTTATTAAATTAGGCAGATCAGAGAAGGAACAGGAACCCTGCTCGCTGAGATATTCAGGCTGGCTTGGTTTTACTCTTAAAGAAAAAAGAAAGGCGGGCTTGAAGAAGGTGTACTAACCGAAAATCAGCCCTAGAGAACTTCTGGCCAAGTCACTGGTTCTCAAGCTATGGGTCCCTATCCCTTTAGGGATCAAATGAGCCTTTCATAGGGGTCACATATAGTTATCCCACATAAGAGATATTTACAGCATGGTTCATAACAATTGCAAGATTATAGTTGTGAAGTAGCAACAAAATAATTTGATGGTTGGGGGACAGCATATCGTGAGGAACTGTGTTAACGGGCCACAGGATTAGGTTGAGAAGCACTAAGTGGTGCAATCCCGCTGGTCTCCAGTTCTCTATACAGGAAGTAGCACAATCAGCCTTTGCCTTTCTCAGTTGTTTGTGTGGAGATTGTGATGTGCATACAGTGGGTGGGGTGGGAATGGACTTACCAACAAAACAGTAGCTGTTTTTATTACCATCTTCAAAGAGAGACAAGGAAACTACCATCATGCCTTCGTGAACCTCTCCGTCTGTTTTATCTGAGGATGGTATTTCCAAGTGTTTACTGTGGTCAGGAAGTTATTCTCACTATTAAATCATTCCACAGCAGCTTCTTTCGTGAATGGTCACAAAGGTAGATAGAATTTCATGGTTGAAGGGAAGCAAGATGGTCTTTGATCATGTTACAAGAATATGATCTTCTTTTTCAGAAACATCATTTTGTCATTAGTTCCAAAAGCAGCAGACCAACACATACCTATTATGACAATAACTACACGTAAATATAAAATTCTCTTTCCCTAAATTGATAGTTTATTCTTTAAAAAGATTGATTTATCCTTTTTATTCTATGTGTGTGGGTGTTTTGCCTGCTTGTGTATCTGTGTACCACATGCACCCAGTACCAGAGAAAATCAGAAGGTGTTGGATCCTTAGAAAATGGAGTTGGAGACAGTTGTGAGTGAGGTGGTTGGAACTAGAACACAGGCCCCTCTGCAAGAGCAGCCAGTGCTCATAGCCACCACGCTAGTATCTTTCCAGCCCTGACAGTTACAGTTTAGAAAAGGAGAAAGGGCTGATACAATGAAGTGATTAGAAGTGGTTCCGGAATATAGTTATAATCATATAACATATATAGTTATAATCATGTTAGTTGATGAAGGATACATTTGATTGGATTAAGGAAGTTTTTCTTTCCTCTTTGCTAAATCTGTGTGTGTGTGTATAAGTGACGTTGGGTGTGACTAGTTAGTAACTTAACAGACAAGAAGCCATGAACTCCCCAGGGGTCCAACCCTTCTCAGGGCAAAAGATATTAAATGTCTTTTAATTTAGCACCACTGATCAGTCATCCTCAGCAGAGTCCTGTGTACCTGTGAGATACTCCAGCTCTTTGAGTTTCCTATAAAAGAGACATCATCTCAACCAGGGAAGGAAAAGCTTGCTATGGAGATGCATAGAATGGGAAACAAGCGATGGGGAACTTCTCAGGAGGCGTTGTGGAACCTAGATCTTTGTTTTTGCTCAACAGGGTTTTTCCTGTCCTATGCTCTTATGATGCTTCGGCACTGGGGAGGGACTTATTTCATTTCTGTATTACCATGGTGGATGTTCTGCCTTTCTGTTAGCTTCTGAATAGTTTTTGTTTTCTAAAACCATTTCCTCTGCACGTCTCTTTCTTCCAGTAGCCATCTATCTGTTGACTCTTGGTGTCAAGTAGAGGATCTAATTGCTTTTCCCACCACTATAGAGTATGGCTCCTGGGTCACTTTCTAGGTTTTGAACTGTTTTGCTTGGCTTAACTCAGATCCTTCTCTTGTTTGATGGTATTTATCCAAGATAGTAGAGCTTCATGGTTTGGTGCGTGAAGACCTACATGGAGGAAACCTACAGGAGTTGGTTCTGACAGGTTTTCCAGAGGGGGTGGATAATGGTGGCCATGCCTCATGATGTCCCCAGTAGACTGAAGTGGTAAGTATGAAACAAGACGGAAAACAATAGATGTGATGTCTGAGGCCCCCTAGACTTTTGGGACTATGCCCACATATATAGTTTTCTATTCTGTTATAATGTTACCTCAAAATCAGTGATATGAGTCTATTATGGCACAGTTCTGTGAGTTAAAAGTCTCACAAAAGATTTGCTGGGCTAACATCTAGACACCAACAGGGCTATGTTCTTTTTAGGAGGCCTGAAGGAAATTTTGTTTCCAGGATTGTTCAGGATCTTGGAAAATTCAGTTCTTCGCAATTTTGAGACTGAAGGGTCATTTTCTTGATAGCTATCATTGAGGGCTATTCCAAGCTTCCAGAGTCATCTTGTATTCCTTGGCTAACGGCGTCTTCTTTCATCTTCAGAGCCAGTAATAACAAGTTAAGTGATTTTCATGTACTAAAGGTTTCCCAATTCTTCTTCTTTCTTCCATCTCCCTAATGGACTCGTTTGTAGCCAGAAGTTTCTCTGTCCCACCAGGCTGGTCTCACAGCCATTTCATCCCAAATAATCACACAAATACTTATATTAATTATAAGCTGTTTGGCTTATGGCTCAGGCATATTATTTGCTAACTCTTACTCTTAAACTAACCCATGATTACTATCCATGTTTAGCCATGTGGCTTGGTACCTTTGCTCAGCACAGCGTTCTCATGTTCCCTCCTCTGCATCTGGCTTGAATCTGTGTCTGCTCTTCCTCCTCCCAGAGTTCTCATCTGGTAGGTGCTGCCTTTATACTTCCTGCCCGCCAATCAGCATTTTATTAAACCAATAATTATAGTGACAAGTATTTACAGTGTACAAAAACATAGTCCCACAGCATTCTTCTGCCTTCTAAAAATATATTTTTAATTATATATGTGTTTCTACATTTATATATGCACATGAACAAGTGTGTGCTGAGACCAGAAGAGGGCTCTGGGTCCCCTGGAGCTGGAGTCACAGGTAGTTGTGAGCTGCCTGACATGGATACCGGGAATAGGTACTTGGGTCCTAAGAAGAGTGGTGTGAGCTCCTAACCACTGAGCCACCTCTCCAGCACCCTTGTTCTTGTCTTTAAAGATCTATGAGATCAGAATTTCTCTTGTCTCAAATGTACCCCCAAACTTACCATTGCCAAAAAGGCAACATATGCTCATGTTCTAGGGCCATCAGCCTACCCTACCTCTGTTAGACTGTGCTAGTCTTGACGATGACAGATATACTTTCCTCAGAATTCATGTGTTTTCCTGTGTTCAGCCTCCTGCATATCTACTCAATCAATGACCTTTGACTGACATGTGTATGGACTTTGTATTTCTGTCATTTTCTCAGCAAGACCGTGTTTTCCCAAGGAAATTCATGCATCTTTCATGTACAGCTGAATACATACAAGCTGTTCTTGAAATATTTAAAATATTCAATGTGTCTCTGACTCTAGAGGGAAGGAAGCCTCTTGGGGCTACAGCTAGATATCTGTTTTTTCTAGACTGAAACATTCCCTAGTGGAGGAAAAAGGAGGCTCCTGCAACACAGGAGGGCTTAAAGGCCTCCCCAAAGCCCCAGAAGCAGTGGATAGTTGCTGGTGAGGAGGAGGTTCTTTGAGAGTTTCAGGGAGTTCCTTGGGTGCAGCTTTCAGGAACCTGTCCCTCAACCAAGGTGGGCTTTTGTGTGTGTGTGTGTGTGTGTGTGTGTGTGTGTGTGTGTGTGTGTGTGTGTGTGTGTGTGTGTGTATAGTGCAGTTGCTGAGTTACCCATACTCTTGTGGAAGAACCACAAGAAATCCATCACCCATACCCACATTCCCATAGGAAACCTCAATAAGCACACTGGTATACCAAGTTAGGCTCAGGTGGGATTGTTTCTTTGGTCTGTCACTGGTACCCTATCTGGGGTAAGTAGACCTTTGTTCATAGCTCCTAAGGGAAAGTGAAGTGACAGCTTCTGTTCCAGGGCTTATAAGCATACCATCAGCTGAGATTCATCAACATGGAGCTTCTGAAAGATTCTTTCCACGTGCTCTCTTGGTTGTCTTTCTTACCCTGGAAATGATCACAGATTAAAATTAAAATCATCCCAGCATACTACTCTGTTTCTGACATAGTAGTTCTGGAAAGGTTGAACATCAGGGACCTTCCTGAGCAAAGATGCCATGTCGTATCAGAGTCATACTCCGTACAAGGCTGCTGTACAGGTGGGACAATGGGACTAGAGGAAATTTGGGGTCAGGCTTGATGCCTGGATTCTGTCACCCCTTCTTCATTCACAGAGAATATCCCAGAAGACTAAAAAGAGAAAAGTATGTATGTTTTCAAAGGACCAACAGCAGCACATAAACCTTGTTCTAACACTAATATGTTTTCCTAAGGACCAACTGAGATGGACCATTAATAAAGGAGCTTCTCCCGGTTCTGACTCACCCTTCACCTGCAGACAGATGGACAGCTGCAGGGTCAGGCATGATAAGTCTCCGCTTGCCGCGTGGAGGAGGACACTGACTCCCTTAGACACTCAGGCCACTCAACCTCTAGTTCTGTCGTTACATTCCACCCCAGCACAAATCTTTCAAGTTGTGTATTCCAGAGTTTTCTAAGAGGGGGAGAATAATGAAAATGTGCCTTGGGGCTGGAAAGATGGCTTACCAACTAAAGGTCGCTGTCTCACCTGATGATTTGAGTTCAAGTCCTGGAACCACATGGTAGAAGAGAGAATGACTCTTCCAGTTGTCCCCTAGCCACACTCGTGTGTGACAAAATACACATACACACAAATCAAGGGACATAAAAAAGTTTAAAAAAGAGCATATGGTTTAGAAGTTTACCATAGAGGCTTATATCATATATGGCTTTTCATTTTTCTGCAGATTAGGATAATCATAAAAGGAATTTAAAGAAACGTTACATCCCACCTTTAAAAATGGTTTCTTACTTTTTCTTTGAACAGTATTCACTACCCAACATGGTGGTTTTTTTGTTTGTTTTTAACAGAAAGCTTTTAAGTAACAAACCCAGTTGCAAACACTGAGCTGTCACAAGCAAATTCTATTATTTTTTCCCATGAGAAGAGTGTAGCTATGTCACGGGTAAGAGTCAAGGGCACCTCGGGATGCTTTGCTTTACATACCTTCTTCAGTGAGCTCAGAAGCATTGTGTGTAGATGTCACGATGATTAGACAGGGAGTGTTATTGTAGGAACTATTCACTGGCAGTTGATTATAAATATATTATAAAGGATTAATATTTATTAAGGGGTTATATAAACACTTACTGATATAAGATTGAACCTTAAGGCAATTCTTGGAGAGTGGAACTTTCCCGCATAGTGACAATCCTCTCTCTCCAGGAAAGCAGGAACAGTGAGCGGTGGCAGCCAGCAACCGGGTCCTCAATGGGGCTGGCCACGCCCCATCCAGAGTCCTGAGATCCCAGAACTACGCCTCCAGGTCTCTCCCTCAATAATGCCTGAATCCCACCACAGAGTGTCACCCATATTCCTGTAAGTTCTGTATGAGCATCCTCTGAGACGTGTGCAACTCTATCTTGTGTGTCTGTTTTTTTCCTTTCTCACTGCTGCAACGTAATACCAGACAAAAGCAAGCAGCACCATCTGTTTACCTGCCGCTGTCCCTTCCTTATCTCAATATTCTAATAACCTGACTAAAACGTGGCCAGATCTCATCTCATGTGCTTCCCTCTTCTGTTCCAACTATCCAAGAGCCTTCCTTTCTGAGAGTGGTGGTGAGTGTCAGCATAGCCTGTGAGTTTTCCTATGACCTCTTGAGGCTCATCCATCCCCTTCTGCTGGCCTTATGTCCTTCCACTCTGACCACCCTAGCTTCCTTGATGGACCCTGAGTCTGAGGTTCCCAACCTAGAGTCACTGAAAGGCTTTTTCTTGACACCTGGAACGCTTCTTCCAGGTAGCATTATCCTATACTGTTGCCCGTCTTTACTCCTCCTGCAGGATATGTGTGCATGTTCGTGTGCACGAAGGCAGGCGAGCACATGCTACATGTGCATTTAGGAGTCAGAAGAAAACTTTGCCTATTGGTCCTTGTCTTCCAACTTGTTCTAGGCAATGTCCCTCTGTTGTTTTTCAAACTTCAAGCTCTAAGCTAGATGACCCTGTGGGTGCTCCTGCCCCTCTTCCCCATCAGAGCCTTGCAATTACAGATGCTTATGCTAGAGATTCAGCTTTTATGTGGGTTCTGAGCATTTGAACTCAGGTCCCCACGCTTGTCTGGCAAGAGACTCACCCACCTACTATGCCTTCCCAGCCCTTCTTTTAGTCGTTGACCTTCATTCAGGGCTCCCTTATCACAGAGTAGTTTTCTAACCTGCCCACCATGGCAGCCTCCTCTACTCAGTGTTTCTCCTCAGCACTTACCATTGCCCATAAACTGAGTTATATTATTTCATCTGGCTGCCATAAAAGTATACCATAAATCGAGAAGTCTGAAAACAGCTTTCACAGTTCAGAAAGCCAGAGGATAAAACTGAAGGTGCCCGCAGGGTCAGCTTCTTCTGCAGGCTCCATCGAGACAGCATCCACCCCACTTCACCCCTGCCTTCCAGTGGCTGCAGCAGACTGAAGCTCTCTCTGATGTAGGGCTCAGTCACTCCACTCTGCCTCAATTGTCACAGTTTTCTTGTTTCTCTGTCTCTTTCTGTCCATCTTCTTCCATCTGATAAAGACACTCAGCAGTGTTGGGTTGAACACTCACCCTCACTCAGCATGACCGATTTAACTTGGTTATAAGCATCTGCAAAGATGCTCTTCCAAAACAGTGTGGGGCCCAAGTTCCAAAAGGACGTGAGAGCTTGGAGAACAGTCGTCAACCTGCTAAGACGTGGTCTTGTTTATTGTTTTTTCCCCACTCTCCAAAAGTAGTCGTTTATGAGAGCTTTGCTCACCATGGCCTCTCTCCGGCACAGAACATTCTGAGACTCACAGCAAAACTTACGGACCAGAGAGATGACTCAGCAGTTAATTGTTGCACGAATAAAGGAAACTCAGAGCCAGATCTCTGGGAAAGGTGGAGATATCAGAGAGTAAACACCACAGTCAGATCTCACCCAGCTGTCTTCCAGCTTCCTCAGCCTTGCTCCTCCTGGCTTCTTCTGCTCCTGGGTCTTTCTATGTCTGCCTTAAATACTTTCTTTGCTCAGTTAAGGTGTGGCATCACCACTGTTTTCCTGGGAGCCTGGAACTCCTTCTGTAAACTAAGATGATCTCATACTCAGATTGGATTAAAGGCTTAGGTCACTGCTCCTGGGATATTCCATGTGCTGGGATTAAAGGTGTGAATCACCACTCTCTGATCCTCCTAGACTGACTGTGGGTAGATCCCTCTGATATCTCCGAATGTTTTTATTATATTTGAAAATTTCCCCACAGTTAATGATTCTGCTCTTGCAGAGGATCTGAGTTCAGCTCCCCTCAACCACATCAGGTAGCTCATAATTGCTGTTACTCCAGCTCCAGAGATTCTAATGCCTTCTTCTGGCTTCCACAGGCAGGTATATATACAGATATGCAGACACATGCATAGGCACACCATAACATGCACAAACATGCATGCATACACAAGTCACACATATTAAAAAATATCTGTTAGTTTGATAATCTCTGTGGGTACCATCTCAGTTAACTGGTAGATGTCCGGATAATATGGTAGCTGAGAATTATTTCTCATGAGGATGATCCTGGTTAGAAATTGAACTATAACATTCCCCTTATATCTTCTCACAGACTTTAGAATGACCCCTCAGCACCTCTGAAATGCAAATAGAAAATTATTTGTGTGGAGATATATTTCAAATTTAATAAAAACCAGTCTGAGATATCAGAGGGATCCACCCACAGTCAGTCTAGGAGGATCAGACAGTGGTAACTCACACCTTTAATTCCAGCACAGGGAGTATCCAGGAGTGGTGACCTCACCGTTAATCCCAGCAAATGTGAGTTTGAGGTCATCTTAGTTTACTGAAAGATTTCCAGGTTCCCAGGCAGGCAGTGGTGTTGCCAGGCCTTTAATCTTAACCTGATGTGAAACAACTGAGTGAAGAAGGTACTTAAGGCAGACATAGAAAGACAGAGCAGGCAGAAGAAGCCAGGAGTGAGGCTGAGGAAGCTGGAAGACAGCTGGGTGAGATCTGACTGAGGTGTTTCCTCTCTTTGATATTTCAGCCTTTCCCTGAGATCTGGCTCTGAGTTTCCTTTATTCGTGCAACAGATTTGTGTTATAAGATGTTCTCTGCTGCAGAATATTACTGTAATGATGTAAAGGTGTGCTACATTTGTTTATGGTACATTTCTTTAATTATAAAAAGATGTGTTGCTGTTTCACCTTGCCTGCTCGAGGCACCTGATTGGTCTAATAAAAAGCTGAACAGCCAATAGTTAGGAAGGAGAGGGAGAGGCAGGGCTGGCAGGCTGAGAGAGTAAATAGAAGGAGAAATCCAGACTCAGAAAGAATGAAGCCAAAAGAGGGGGTCACTCCTGGGGCAAGACGCCAGGCAGATGCCAGCCGGACATGAGAGGCAGGGAAAGTAAGATATACGGAAGAAAAGGGCAGGTAAAAGGCCAGAGGCAAATAGTACACAAAGAGAAACAGGTTAATTAAAGTTAAAGGGAAAAAAGCTAGCCAGGAATGAGCCTAAGCTAGGCTGAGCATTCAAAACTAATAATACGTCTCTGTTTCATGATCTGAGAGCTGGTTAGTGACCAAACAGATAAAGCCCAGTACAGAGTTCTTGGGTCTGAGGACCCACACAGGGTATTTCTCTGAAGTCCATTATAACGGTGCTCCAGGATTGAGGGCACTCTAGAAACGGCCACACTCTGTGTTCTCTGACTTCCTTGACTGTGAGCAAATCCAACCAGCCAGCCCAAGGCAGATGTTTCCAGACAGAGCAAAGAAAGCCCCAGAGCAAGTGGATAAGCTGCCCTACAGGAAAACAAGGTGCTGAGGTAACAGATAAACATACCGCCCAGCATCTCCGGGGCCTCCTTGCCTATTCATAGGGGATAATTTCAAAGCATGCAGCTTTTTCTCAACCAGTAGAAAATGCATCATTTGATTAACAAAGAGTGGTTCTGCTAATTAGCTCCTTTTGAAGGATTAACAGATTAATTAGTGAATATACGTTTAGTGCTGTGTATTGAACTTGGGAGCTGACACATGCTAAGTACATATGTTACCCCTGAACTATACTCTCAGGCAACTTGGGGCTTTATTCTTAGTTAATTGCTTATTCTTTGAGATGGTGGGGGGTGTTCGAGCTTGCCTTAACTCCTGGACCCAGATTCTTCCATTTCAGCCTTTTGATAGGCTGGTCCTCTGTGCCTAGCTTTTTTTTGGGGGGGGGGGGGGGGGAAGAAAAGATGTTCAGCTTCTAGGGTTGTGAAAATATGTCTTTCTGTGTTGAAACAGCCAGTATGTGGTGCTATGTATGGCACAACCCTAGACTTCGGAGGTACTGGTATGGCAATCATGCATGGCACAGCACAGATGTAGGAGATGCTGGGATGGGGTCTTCAAACATGCATCCAGTCTGCCTGTTTTCAGGAGTCTGCTCAGCTGACAGGATTCCCATCTCCCATACCTTCCAAGCTCCGTCTCCTTCCCTCAGCCTTGTCTGTGGAACACAAGATGGAAACTGAGACCTGACTCCTTTTTTCAGAGGTTTCCATGTGCAGTCAGGTGACTGATTTTCCTCTCTCAACCCTCCAAATTGTAGGATTGATTGTTTGGATTCTGCTTGCCCAGGCACGAAATGGCCCCAAAGGAAGGAAGAATATCGTATTATTTCTTTCTATGAGTCCTTGAAAAACTTTCTTCTCTTCATCATATGTACATGTGTGTGTATCTGTGTATGCGTGTGTCTGCTGTATAGGGAAGGGAGCAAACCAAGTTCCTGACTTCTTATCCACTTGTATCCAGATACAAGTTATTAATAAAAACATACACGATACATCAGTGTTACATGCTTAGGAGTTGAGCAGGATAGAGAGGTGGTAGCTATTTTTAGTAACATATTTCAGAGAAGAGGGGGTGCTGGAGAGGTGGCTTAGTGTTAAGATCATGGACTGCTCTTGCAGAGAACTCAAGTTTGGGGCCCAGCACCTATGGTGTGAGACTTACACCCTGTTGGAACTCCAGCTGTAGGAGTTCTGATGCTTTCTTCAGGACTCCTCAGGTACCTGCATTCAGATCTTTCCATTCAGCAGAGAGGTTGTAGAGGAAGAACTCCCTGGCTAGAGTGAGTGGTGTGGAAAAATGACTGGAAGTCAGAGAATATTTGAATCTTGTTAGTAAATTTTAGATAATTGGTTTATAAAGAGAACAGTTTCCTTTGACTTCTAGATTTGAGGATTCAGAGTATTCACTCTGTGGTAGATTAGAACCATTGCTCTTAGGTCTGTGGGAGGGCATATGGACTATCAAAAACACTTCTCTCATGGCTGGGGCATCCTGGAAGAGATATGAAGGGTTTAGAATCCCCCCTGTCCCCTGAGCACACACAGTGATGGTTGAAAACCTCCCCTACACATACACAATAGATCCCAATTCTTAAAGTGTCTATTGTTTCCCAACACAGTCAAATTGTAACCAAGCCTTGAACACACAGGCCTTTGGAAGACATAACAGCTTACCACAGAACAGGAAGGACAATGGCATGGCTACAGGACAGTCATCAGAGGAAGTACTGGTAAGAATTTCACTTTGTCCCAAGAAGGGCTGGGGACACTCACAGGAACATGTGTGCCTTATGTCATTTAAGCATAGGTGTGATGTGACCTGGTGAACTTAGTGAGGGCCCCTGTAGTCACAGGTGAAAAGGCCAGCCAAAGACACTCCATTCCTTTATTTCATACCTGTTGCATGAATAAAGGAAGCTCAGGGCCAGATCTCTGGAAAAGGCAGAGATATCAGAGAGGAAACACCACAGTCAGATCTCACCCAGCTGTCTTCCAGCTTCCTCAGCCTCGCTCCTCCTGGCTTCTTCTGCCTGCTCTGTCTTTCTATGTCTGCCTTAAATACTTCCTTTGCTCAGTTAAGGCCTGGCCCCACCACTACCTGCCTGGGAGCCTGGAACTCCTTCTGTAAACTAAAATGACCTCAACTCAGATTGGATTAAGGGTGTAGGTCACCACTCCCATATTCCCTGTACTGGTATTAAAGGTGTGAGTTACCACTGTCTGATCCTCCTAGTCTGTAGGTAGATCCCTCTGACATCTCTGGCTGTTTTTAGTATATTTGAAACTATCCTCACACATACCTAGAGATTCCCAGTTGCACAAAGTGAGGCTATATTCTGTTAAGAACACAGTGATGTTTCCATTTTCAATGCATGAAATCTTGTGATTAATGCTGGCCAGTGACACATGTTAAATTGTAGGGTAGCCTCTGCTAGCACAGGTCACATGCTCATTTCCCATCCCATTTTCCTGTCTGGAGAGCAACTATGATGGCTGGAAATGAAGTCTGGAAGGAGGATGACAGATCTCCTCACACATGTCTGAATGTCTGGAACTCAACAAAAATGTCAACATGATTGTCAGTGAGGATGGGGCAGCTAGAAGGCTCCCACGTTGCAGGCACTCGTGTTAAGTCTGCCATTTTCTTCTTAGTCAGTCTTGATCTAACCTTTCTATATGACCAACTCGCCCATTTCATATTTGTTCAAGAGAAATAAAATCATTTCAAAAATCCTGTGCACATAGGCTGGAGTCATAGCTCTACTGGTAGAGGGCTTGCTTGAAATGCTGGAGGCTGTGGCTCTGATCCCAGTGCCACACAAACTGGGCATGGAAATGCACATCTATAACCTCAGAAGTTCAGGACCCCATCTCAAAGTAAAACAACAGAAAACTGTCCGCACAGAAATGTTTAGAAGCCTTAAATGCAACCTCCTCCAACTTTCTGTAGCTCCCATAGATGGTGGGTGAATTACATGATTACACGCGACACAGCACTGCTTCGTCAGGAAGGGTAAACCATCTCCATATGTGAACAAGAACATAGGTCTCAGATGTGTGTTGATAAGTTATGAACCTATGAACTAGGCTCAAAAGTCATTTATTGTGTGGCTTCATTTCTGTGACGTTCTAGAAATGGCAATCCATAGGGCTGGGAGAAGAGGGGCTTGTAAGGGTCAATGAGAGAGAGCTGATTCCAAACTGGCATGGGAGAAGTCGATTGACCGTGTCGTGGTTGTGGTGGATAAACTGCATTTATTTGTCCCCTTTCAGGGATAAATAAATAAAAAAAATAAAAATGAAAACATTAAGGTAAAGCTAACAAAATGGTTCTCATAGTCTGTTTTCTATGAAAGAAAAAAAAAAAACCCTCCAAACAAACATTCACCTGTGTTTCTGAGGTCGGTACTGTGGTTTAGATAATGAGTTTAATTCCCCTGTAAGAAGTAGTCTGATGTGTGTATGTGTGTGTATATGTGTGTGTATGTATGTGTATGTGTGTGTGCCTGTGTATATGTGTGTATGTGTGTGTATGTGTATATGTGTGTGTGTCTGTGTATGTATGTATGTTTGTGTGTATGTGTGTGTATATGTGTGTATGTGTGTGTATATGTGTGTATGTATGTGTATGTGTATGTATGTGTATGTGTGTGTGTATATGTTTGTGTGTGTGTATATGTGTATGTGTATATGAGTGTGTGTATGTGTGTGTATGTGTATATGTGTGTGTGTGTGTGTGTACTGAATGCATATGGAGGTCGGGAGACGGTCTTGGGTGTTGGTCTTAAGGTACCTCCTATCTTCAAGATGGGTTCTCTCATTGGCTTGGAGCTTCCCCACAAAGGCCAAGCCAGCTGTTTCCAGAGATCCATTTATCTTTACTGCCTGACTCCCGATTGCTAAGACCTGCTTTTGTTTCTTTGCTTTTTTAATGTGAGTTCTGTATATCCAAACTCAGGTTCTTAGCTTGTATGGCAAGCACTTTACTGACTGAGCAATTTCTTTAGCCCTGGTTCCCATTTACTTTTTAATCATTGACAATTTCATATATGAACACACCATGTGATCATATCCACCACTCTCCCTCCCTCACTCCAACTCCCCTCAGGCCCCCAATGCATCTCACATCCTGTCTTTTTCTTTGGTTGCTGTCATGCAGAACACGATGCTCCAAGAAGCTGACTTTGATCTTTTTTTTTTTTTTTTTTTGGTCATTTCCCCCCATCTTGGTACCACCTACTAATGAAAACATTTGGAGAAGGTCAGAACTGGGAGAACCCAGCCATATGTGAAACCTCGTTTCTTTGCAGTATATAAATGGAGTATGCTGAGCAAATTTCACTGTAATGGTCTCACGGGGGAGGCATGGGCTTGAGTGGCAGAAAGATGTTTTTCCGAATTCAGAAATCTCTTTATTTAAACCACTTAAAAGTCTTATGTGGAAATCCTATAGCAATCCCATGTCAGTTTGGAAGTGAGATATGAAAATGATTTGGGAGACATGCGTGGTGTGAAGAGGCCATCTAGGGAGACCACCCAAGTTGCACACAAGGGAAAGATCAGTCTCATGCCCCACCTGCTTTATGTTCAGTCTTCAGTAGGCTAGCCTCTTTATCCCCAGTCAGTCTCTGACCCAGGATCATGTTACATATAGAAGAGCCCACGGGAAGGTCCTTCCCGTCTAATCTCTGTAGTTCATTATGTAGGTGAGGCCAGCAGTGACTGAGCCAGCAGGGAACCCCTGGAACATCAGTGCATGCTCTCAGTGGGCTTTGTGCCTGACTAGGGGAAAATTTCATCAGAAAATGAAAAGCAGGTCATATGGGGAGGGAGATGAATGAGGAGGGTAGAGGGGTGGAGCTAGGGAGCACTTAGTCACTTAGTGTTTTGACTACAGGACTTTCTTTATCAGTGTCTGGTTTTGACCGCTAACCACTGAGATGAGCCAGTAAAATTTGTGATTTTCTCTTATATCCATGACCATAGACCTCTAGACTGGGCAGGAAAAGGTGACACTGGACCAGCTGACTTTATGAGTGTAGAGTTAAAGAGGGTAATAAAAGTCTGCAATGTTCATAAGACAGCCAGATCCTACATAAGAGCGGAATCTAGATGCTTTGCTAGGCTGCTGAATGGCTCAGCATTCTATTTTTGCAAGCAGGGTGATCTACTCCCCCTCCCCCCCAACAATGCATCTTCCTCCCGAGTAGTGCAGAGCTTTCTGAGGGCCAGAGGGGAAGGGAACAGGAGGAGAAGGTTAGATAAACCACTGAGGAACTTCTCCACTGGCATTTGTGGCCAGGTACGACCTGAGCTTGGAGTCCTAGCTGGGATACCTTGTGGGTAGATAGCAGGCAAACAGCATGGGTAGTTTGTGGAGCCTCTTGCAGTAGGACCAGAGTTTATTCTTGGTGTGTGAACTGGCTTCTCTGAGCCCATTCCTTATAGAGGAACACCTTAGTCAGCCTTGATACTGGGGGGAGGGACTCGGACCTACCTCAACTGGATGGATATGCCAGACCAAACTGACTCACCTTGAGATTTATTGCCCTCCCTGGAGGATGGATAGGGGAGGAGGTGAGTAAGAAATGGAGGGAGGGTGGGGAGAGAGGGGGAGCAGTGGAGGGTACAAGAAAAAATCTTGTTAAATAAAATAATTACAAAAATCCGTTACGGAGAGGGAACAGGAGCCATTTATTCTTGCCATGTAGAAACAGATTATCTTTGGAGAGAGAGGAGAGAGAGAGAGAGAGAGAGAGAGAGAGAGAGAGAGAGAGAGAGAGAGAGAGAGAGAGAGAGAGAGAGAGAGAACCAACCCCTCTCTGCGTCCTTTGTGCAGACTTCTGCAGTGAGGGTCACATGACTCCTGCATTGACGATAGTCTCCGCACGGCCACAGTTAGGTCCAAGGGACACACAAAGCTTTGTGATGTCTTGTTAAATGCATGCAGTGACAGTATTTCCATTTTGAGGAGACCCAACACTCTTGCAGTGTTTCTTTACTGCTTGTTTGTTAGTGCTGTGTGTGTGTGTGTGTGTGTGTGTGTGTGTGTGTGTGTGTGTGTGTGTGTTGAGCACGTTTCATGGCACATATGTGACAGGCAGAGGATAACTTGCAGAAGTGGTTTCTTTTCTTCCAGCAAGCAGGCTCTGAGGACCGTACCTCAGGTTGTCAAGTTTGGTAGCCAGCACCTTTGCCTACTGAGCCATCTTGCTGGCCCCAATGCTTGTTTGTAAACCATGCTGTAAGTTGTGACCCCCAAACATAAGTCACATGCACACAAAGTAATGAGTACAGACCTGTACACTGGTCACTGTCATCCATGCCAGGAACTTTCTTATGGCTCATTTTTGTCACCAGCCTGGTGGGCACACTTTGCACAGGTGTTACCCCCTTAGGAAGTTCAGCACCCATGACAGTACTGTGAACAGCAGGCACCATACCTCATGGTGGATCTCCACAATGCATTCCACATGATCACAGACACTTGGACCCACCAACTACACTTCCATATTGACTTGCAACATCTGTTACCTTGCTGTTTCACATAATATGCCCCTTGGGCTTTACCAGTGTTATCACAAACGACAAAAGCCTGTGCTTTTAAATGGCTGAATAATATTCCATTGTATACACATAGGATACTTTCTTTCTTCATCCTTATGTTAATGGACATATGTTGCTTTCATGTCTCGGCCACTGAACTTAACACCGAAGACCATTGCACTGTGCTGTAGTGAACATGTGTGTGCATACAGCTGTTTGATGCTTTGCTTACCTTCACTTTGGGCTTAAGCAGTGACACCACTGGAGCAATGGTAGTCTTTGAATCCATGGCACTTGAGGGTGTTTTCCACAGTGGCTTCCCTCCCTGACTCAGCTTCCCACCAATGGTATACAGAGTGACTTTTCCCCACATCTTTTCATTGGTTATCATTTCTGTTTTTGGTCATAGATACCCTAATAGATATTGAAGCTTATGAAGACTCCAACACGGGGCTATTGTCTGTTATCCATTCTCCAAATATTCAGCTTCTAAGAGTCCCATCAGTTCTTACTGTTGCATTTTCATATATGTGTGTTGAAATTCCTCAAGAAACATTTGTTAGGGTGTCTATCATATAACTGATACTAACAGGTGCTGGGCAGGATGCGAAGTTATAAGATGCTGAACATCATTGGAATTGTAGATTGGCAAGCCATTATGTGGGGACATAAAAGAGCTAGTAACAATACTATCCAGCAATCCTACCATGGATGCATCAAATGACATTTTCCCACACGGTCTCAGCCTTCCCAGGCACTGCTGCTCAACAGGAAAAATAGGCTTTGGCCACATCTCACCTCACTGCTTCCTCTGCCTGGGATTGTCCTTGTCCAGTTCTTCCTGTAGCTGGTTCCAACCAGCAGCAGGCCAGCTCCTCTGCCCACACCATTCTAGGGTCTGCTCTTCTCCCTCCTCCCTCTTTCCTAGTGCCCTTGCCAGAGTCAGTGTTTGTTTATTTATTGTTTTTCCTTCATGAACGCGCACACACTATGATGGCAGATAACGTCTTGTTCACAGCTGGATCTGAGAGCATTCCAAGACGTTTGCGCAATATTTATTAAGTGAGCCAGTGCTTTATAGTGGAGTCAGCGGATGCAGGAACAAATGACCAGGAGATGCCTTCTATTCCTGGAACTTGTGTTTGTCATCTCACAAAGCTGGGCGATGTGTTAGTTGTGATCCTTCACTAGCTTTTTGGGGTTAGAAATATGAAAACTAGATATATCCCAGCTTTGAATATAAAACTGAAAATGATGAGAATTCTAAGACCCTACATGGGTAACAATTTTAACAAGCAGGAAGTCAGGGGGGTGTATGTTCTCTGTGGATTTTATCTGATACTTCCCCCTACGCAGCTTTACTGAGATGTAATTGGACTATGAAACTGTGTATATTTAAGGGATGCATCAATGTGTTTGGGTATTTATATACATTGTCAGGGCATTGCTGCAACCAAGTTATTAGTATATCCATCATCTCATATAGTTAACTTTTTAATTTTATTTTTAAAAATTTAAAGACTAGTTTTTATTTTAAGTTGTGTGTGTGTGCATGCACTTGTGTGTGTGTGTGCATGTACATTTATGTGCATGTGTATGCACATGAGTCCAAGTCTGTGCAGAGGCCATAGGTGTCTGATTCCCTTGAGCTAGAGTTATAGATAGTTGTGAGCTGCATGATATGGGTGATTGGAACTGAACTTGGGTGCTGTACTCTTAACTGCTGAGCCAAATCTCCAGCCCTTATTACTTTTTCATGATAAGGATTTTAAGTAATTCCTCTTAGGCTTGAAGACTAACATTATAAATTCTGTAATCATGAAGGCTGGGCAGAGAGTGAAGAAAACATTTGTGTGTGTTTGGTTGTGGGATTGTACATTTTTAAGTTATGGAAATAAGTTTAGAGGTTTGTAAGAGACTGAAGCTATGATTGACATAAGATCTGGCAATCGCATTGCTGAGTATACATCCAAAATTTGAGTCAGTGTCAAAGAAATGTGTGCAGTCCAGGTTCCACTCAGGGTGTAGATACAACAGCCAATTTACAGAAATAACAGGCCAGTGAGTATAAAACTAGAGTGATATGTATGTATCCCGTGTAAACACATCAGAAGGCTTCTCCAGCTGGGAGAGACCAAGGCACTGGAATGTAAATAGCAGAATGCTGTAATGGGAGCATGTTTCATGGTATGCTGTGGGTACATTCAGCAGAGTTGAGGGGCAAGGAAATTATAAAGATGGAAATGAGAAGGGTTCCAGCAGATATTTTGAAATAGCAATCTTGGGCCAGAGTGATTAATAGCAAAAGTTCCATCAGTCTGAAGTTGAACAGTTGCTGGGCAGATGTCTTCGCGTAAGCCTGCCATTGTCTTGTGCTGGCTCATGGTTCCAGGTGGTTGTGTGACAGCCATTCTCTCATAACATTTTACCATTATTTGCTTTATTTCTTTGTAGTCGTAAGTCTCTGTTTTGGCCAGAAACTCTCAAATACCTGTCAGTTTCTTTTTAAATTGACCTAGAGGCTTAACACTATAGTAACTGCTGGGCCAGTAGCTCAGGCATATTACTATCTAGCTCCCACTCTTAAACTAATCCATTATTCTTTATCTATATTTAGCCATGTGGCTTGGTACCTTTTCTTCAGTGCAACATTCTCATCTTCTCTCCTTTGTGTCTGGTTGGCATATGGTGATGTATTTCACATTGGTATTTTCTTCTTTGCCTTTCTTCCAAGACTTCTTCTATTCTTGTTGCTCTGCCTCTGCTTCCTGCCTAGCAAGACCAATCAGTGTTTTATTAAACCAATAAGAGTAGCAAATCTTTACAAGAGCTTTACAGGCTCACATTTATTAGTTAGGGCTGAGGAAAAAATTTTTTGATAATCTTTATATTTTTTACACAGAGAGAGAGAGGAGAGAGAGAGAGAGAGAGAGAGAGAGAGAGAGAGAGAGAGAGAGAGAGAGAGAGAGAGAGAGAGATATTATTCAAAGTACCAGTTATAAGATAGAGTTAATGTTTGGGAGGAGGCAGGGACCAAGCATAAACTGAGGCACATGTCAATCTCATCTGCAGATGGAACTTGAATGGAGCAAAGTTTGAGCAAAACCCTTGTGATAACTCAAGCTGGGCTCAGGCAGTGCACGGATCATCTTAATGCTATCATCCATTCCATAACTAGAGTTGCTCTGTAAACCTCATGGGCCTGGAACCCTGCAGACAGTAGATCTGGGGGAGCTTGTCATAAGGACCATCTACATCCTCTTCAAATACCCACTTTCTCTGTCCTGAGGAACCCTGGATATCACTTTCATCTCTTCCTTCTCCGCAGTTTCTGATATAGTCAGCCGCCATGACAGGTCAGGCCAGCTTCCCCGTGGCTCTTCCCTGCTTCTTTCTCTGGCTCCAATGTCATTTTTATATTCCACAATGCCAGTGTCACTTGCCTGGCCTACATCAGCAGCATCATATACTTGGGAAACCTTGGGTTAAGTTTTTTCCCAAACTCATCTTTTCTACCCAAGTCAGTGATTCAGATCATTGCAATGATTCATCTTAATGGGATTTGAAATCTCTAGAATCACCTTTAAGACAGATCTATGGTCATATTTTCAAGGGATTATTTTCATTTTCTTTTTTCTTTGCTTTCTTTTAGATTTGGGAAACTGAGGTGGGAAGACCTGTCCTGTATGTAAATGACACTATTCCTTGAGCTGGGTTTCTGTTCAAATAAAAAGAAGGACTCCTGATTACAGATGCAATGTGATCTATCAGTGGCAATATGGTGTAATTTTCCCACCATGATGAACTGTCTCCTTTTGAACTGTAAGCCCAAAGAACCACCATCCTCCATTCAGTTGCTCCTTATTATGTGTCTCCCAATAGCAATGAAAAAGTACCCAGTATAATCATTTCCCTCCTCTGCCTGCATTCTTAAGTAATATTCCTTGGCACTCAGATAAAATGTTAACCTGCCCTACAAAACACGGAGGATCTTGCCTTTATCTCCCTGAGGGCTTCTCTGGCTTTATTGACTATAAGCCTCTGCTTCTCTTCAAGTCTTTGCCCACCTGGCTCCAAGTTACCCATCATCAAGTTTGTGACTTTGTTTCCAGGAAGTCATCTCTCTCCAGATGGTCTAGGGAAGATTCCCTTGCCAATTCTTTGTGGGGTAAATAGGGATTTATTACAGCTCTCTTCTCTGTTAAATGCAAGGTCCTCAGGTGATGGTGCTTTACAGGTGGTTTCCCATTCAATACAATGCCAAGTGTACAATAGGTGCCTTTTGGTTGGAGTGCTGACGATTGATCCTGGGCCTTGTGTGTGCTACATAAACACTCTGCCACTGAGCATTCTCCTTAGCCCACAACAGATGCTTACTACAAACATGCTGACAGATGGATACTCCTGAACATTACCTCTAGTTTTCTCAGTGGTGAATGTTGAGAGATCCAGTCCCTCTCTGCTTACTGTTTGCTCTTCATCTATTGTATGTTTCCTGTTCGTGATTGGCACTTGGGTAGCTCCTCCCAAGACACGCCCAGACTCTGCTTCCTAAGGTGCCTGCTCTATAACAACCAGGCTCTGTTGTGAGAGTCTCTTCTCTCTTATTTCCTCATGTCGTCGATGTTAGTTAGGGTTTCAAGCATATATTGGTGTGGTTTGCACATACCTAGCTACCTGGCGGCATGTTTCTATGGATGCAGATCTTGGGAAATACAGTAGAAGGCAGTGGCAGATAGCAGGAGACTCTTAACGGCTGTTTCTATGTAGAAAAGGGCTTTATTGTATATGATTATGATTAACAGAGGGTTATAGTTATACTGGCAGAGGAAGTAAGAAGAGAAACAGATGGGAAGAAGGAAGTATGAAGAGAGCTCCCGAGAGAACAAGACGGAGAGAGAAGAGGCAGGCGCACATGGAACCTTGCTTTTAAAAGGGCCTCACGCCAGAGCCTAGGGGAGGGTGTGGCTTGATGTCAGAGTTCAGAGGACATGGCACTTAGGGACTAATAGTCAAGCCTTTCGTTCATTAGGAATAGTATCAGAGAGAAAAAAAAAGGGAGCATCCTTAGTACGTGCTGAGTCCAACATTAATGAACAAAGATGAAGACAGTTGTCTTGAGTTTCAATTTGTATCTGAAGAAGCCTCGCGTGCTGAGTAGTCCACAGAGTAGGACCTTTTTGGAGTCATAAGTCCCAAATACTATAACTCTAAAACAAACGAAATGGCAGGTAACTGAAATATCTGGGGGAAATGCGTGATGTTCTGAGCTTTGGCAGATCGCCTGTCTGTCTCGCCCACGCTCGAAAACTGTGGGAGAGGCAATCACGGTGCGCCTCCACCCCTCCTGCTCATTTCTCCCAGGGTCTTGACTTTTCAGTACAAGATGTAGGAGGTTCTGAAGCCCACCTGTCCACTTTTATCTTGCCCTTCCTCCAGCTCCCTCCCTCTCATTCTCTTCTATAGCCTACAGTTTGACACTTACCCACAGACTTCAAGAGAAGTCACAAAATTGGTTTGCTTCTGCCTGACCATTGCCCATAACAAGCTCTGTTGCAGTAACAACTTTGAACTCCTTTGGCCCATCTTCATGAATTACCTTCTTGACATTGCCATAGAAACACTGGTGCTTTCACATCAGGGTGATTAAATCTTTCCAGGTTTTGACAATTATGAGAAACAAGCAGCAAAACCCAGATACTTCAATTCCAGCTTCTATAAGACATGGGTGACACATATGCACACTGGGGGCGATGGGCTCTGTTGTGTTTGGATCTGTTATCCACTGACAGGGATAATATGTCTGTCTAGTATAAGAGAATGCATGCTGGGTACCCAAGCATCCAGTTTGCTAGACTTTGCTATGTGACTCTGCCTGCTTACTTGACAGATACAATCATCATTACAGATTGGAGAGGCCCTGTCAGGTAACAGCTTCCTGACATGGGCCATTGCCCCACTCTACACCATCTATTGGGTTTGACAGTTTGCAAGGAAGTCTAGAAGAAGAAAAGTTAAAAAAAAATCTATAAAAGGGAAGGCTTATTTTAGCCAACCATCTTGGAAATACCACAGACATTAGAGGATTCTTTTAAAGCTATGCATGACTTCGCTTCATCAGCTGCTAATTAAGGACATTAATTTATCTGTTTCTTTGGTACTGGAAACATGAGGCTTAGTTCAGCAGGAGTTGTAATTTATCATGGCCTTAGGATTTCTTTTTTGAGCAATTCAAAATTATGCTCTGCCATAAATGATTTATGAGGAGTTTATATGTATTCTTATTAAATCAGCATTTTTAACATATTATTCTTTGGCATTACGTACCCCTGGAGACTGTTAAGTTTATCACTCACTGTTCATTTTAATAAGAACCTTCTGACATTCCCAAGAGCCTGAGAAGAACTACCCAGAAGTTCCTGCCCAAGATTGAGTGTGGTTCTGGCTGGAATAACCCTATTCATCACATCAAACACATCAATACCTCTGTAGAGGTTTGAATGAGAAATGACTCACTTGGTGGTCAGTTGGCAGGGATGTTTGGGAAGATTGTACCTGCATGAGGTAGAGCCTTGCTGAAGGAAGTACATTACTGAGAAGGGGCCTGGGCAGTTTATAGCCTTGCCCCATTTCTAATCTGCTCGTTCTGCTTGGTGTTTTCCATGGAGGATGTGGAGGATGTGCTCCATCAACTCTCGGCTCTGGCCACCAGCTACCGTTCCTCCAACACAAGTATGGACTCTCTTTCTGGAGCCATAAGCTGTTCTTTGTCCTAATATGTGATCCCAGCAAAAGAAGAGTGACTAATACATCCCCATTCTTTTTTTTTTTTTTTTTTTTTTTTTTGCAATATTGGGATTGAACCTAGGACCTCATATGTCCCAGTTGAGTGCTCTATCACTGAGCATAATACTGCTCTTCATCAATATTTTTAAAGGTGAAGCCAATGAATGGTTCACATTTTGGCTTTAATGTGAGGGTATAAAACCTGAATCTACTTAGAAATTGTTACTTCAGGACTCACCTCCAAATCACAGCAGCACTGAGTGGGTGCACATCTGGAGTAGAGTCTGATGGCTACAGAGCAGGTTCATACTAGATGCCACACACTCATTCATCTGTGTTAGCTACGTTCTGAGGTATGACTGCAGGGACAGTGAATGTAATCTAGGTGGACATTACAAAGGGTGCTAGATTGTTGGGCTCTCTCTCTCTCTCTCTCTCTCTCTCTCTCTCTCTCTCTCTCTCTCTCTCTCTCTGTGTGTGTGTGTGTGTGGTGTTAGAGTACATACACACTTGCTCTTGCAGGACTATGTAGAGGCCATGAGTTGGCATCAAATACCCTCCTTAACTGCTCCACCGTACATTTTGGACAGTTCTCACAGACTCTTGAGCTTACCTGCCAATGGGTCTCTAGCATCGACCTGTCTCTGTTCCATTTTTCTCGCACTCCACCAGATTTTCTGTGAGTGCTGGGGATTGGAACTCAAGTCCTTAATTTTGCAAATTAAGTATTCAGTTCTCCTAGCATTTGTCAGCCCAGGATATATTTTAATTGAAGAGTTGTCTGAGCTTTTGAAAGTATGTTGAACATGCCTCCTTTCCACACAGATGGCAAATAGAACAGTACATACACCGAGCTGCTTCTTACATGTTCCCTCATATCACAGGCTCAAGGAGCCAGGGTTTGTAAAGTTTATAGCACTGATGTCTCAACATTTACAACTAAGGCTCTAGGTGTTTCTTCCCTTCGCTTTGCTCTTCTGCTACCCCGTATTCTAATGTACACAGCACACAGTAGCCTTCACTTCCCTCAACTGGGAGAGATTCTCTGCTTGCTACTGACTCTTGACCTGAATTGGTTTCGGAAATCATTTAGACGAGATATTTTATTGTGTTTCTTCCCAAATATTTAAATGTAAATGGGGAGTAGAAGAACAAAATTCCAATCATAGCCACAGAACTCTTGAGATAAAGGTTTGGGTCAAAAAATATTTGAAAAAATTTTAAAGATAAAAATTCTTTTATTTTGTGAGGTTATCATATAATCACATAATTTTTCCCTTCCCTTTTCTCTCACGAAACCCTCTCATATACCTCTTCTTGCTCTCTTGGTCCCTAGCTGTCCTGTTTCACCACAAAGGGAGAGAAACAAAAGAGATGAACTGTGGAAAGTAGCGAAGGCAGAATAAGATGCGGGGATGGGTGTAGGCTTTCTAGAAAACACTATGCCTATTGCAACACGCTAAGCTATTGCTCCGCCTATTTTGTTGAATTTAACATCTTTTTAGGAATTTATATGAAAGTCAAAGATTTTTTTTTAATCTAGCACCTTCCATTTTTGACAAATGGGTGCCATTCATGCTAGAATATCTTTGTCCCCTAGCATAGTCACGGAGCTATTTATTATTATATAAGTTCATTCCATGTGCCAACCTTCTTATACTTAAAAAAATAATCACTCGCATTTAAGACTCAGTTTACCCCATGGAGCTGGAGATGTAACTCATCTGGTATATTGCCTGTCTAGCATTCCCAGAACCCTGGGTTTGATCCCCAGCACTCCATAACCAAGTGTGCTCTTATGTGACTGTAATACTGGTTCTTTGGAAGTAGAGGTAGAGGGGTCAGAAGTCTGAGATCAGCCTGGACTACATGATATCCTGCCTGAAGAAATAAGGAAAAAACCAGCCTTAGTGAACAAAAAATATTAGTTTTATAGCTTTTTATTTTATACCTCTGTGTCACTGGAGGAATTCTTTCTGGGGAGAAAGGTTTCAGTGTTATTATTTAAGCATTATAGACTACTCCAGAGCTTTAGACGGGAAGGAAAATGAGACAGTAAGCCTGATCATTATTGCCAGAAATATTTTAAAAATGTTCATTATAAGATCTTCGCTTTGATTGCCTAAAGGCACAGGCAGGAAGCAAAAGTAGGGTGGTAGTGACTGATTGAACCTTGACGTGTACTGAATGGAGCTAAATGCCTAGCTTTTCCTAGGAAACATAAAGGCATTTGGCCTCAGAACTTGTTTTTGTCATGGACAGGTCTAAACATAGGAACGCCAACACTGGGCATCTTCACACCAAGACTGGTGGTTTCCATGCACTTCTCCAGGCAGAACCAAGTATGGTGGTCACCGGGAGGGATGCAATTAAAGATGAACTCAAATTGAGGCTGATTCAGTACAGAGACATCATGCATCCTCTCGCCTGAAAATGGGGACATTGCCATTCTCAAAATGCTGGTACCAGGGTTTCACTCAGCACTCAAGGGGCTTTCTACCTCCTGCTTTGAGACAGGGGTTCTCACTGGGACTTGGGGCTCACTAATTAGGATAGGCTGGGCCACTGGAGAGCTTCAGAGATCAATCTGCATTGACCTCCCCAATACTGGGGCCACAAATGTGCACCCCCACATCTGCCTTCTTAAATGAGGGTGCAGGGTTGAACTCAGGCCTCAAGTGTGTACAGAAAGCTCTTAGACTGAGCTGCTTCCCTGCTTTGTGGTTATCTGAGATTTGCTTTTGGTCTACGTTAATTCCCCTCGCTTCATACTTTTTCATTTAATAATTCATCTGCTGTGATGGTTATTGTTGTAGTTTGAATCAAAACAGCCCCATACGTTCATATCGTTACATGAACCCTGATAGAAATAGAAGACTTAGAGGTGTGGCCTTAGAGGGAGTGATCACTGGGGTGGGCTTTGAGATATCAAAAAGCTCAAGCCCTGCACACACTCTCTCTCTCTCTCTCTCTCTCTCTCTCTCTCTCTCTCTCTCTCTCTCTCTCTCTCTCTCACACACACACACACACACACACACACACCATGATGATAATGCACTAAACCTCTAAAGCTGTGAGCAAGCTACCAATTAAATATTTTGTTTTATAAGAATTGTGGTGAATCTTTACAGCAATAGAATAGTGACTTAGTCAATTTTAACTGTCAAAGTTGACTCAACCTAGAGTCCTATAAGAAGAAAATCTCAATGAGGGATTGTACACATTTGGTTGGCTCGTGGGTACATCTGTGGGGAATTATTTTACTGAACTGACGTGGGAGTAGCCCACTGTGGGTGGCACCAATCCATAGACAGAGGCTCTTAAATTGTAGAAGAGTGGAGAAATCAAGCTGAACACAAGCCAGCATGCATGCATTTCCCTCTGCTCTTGATGGAGGATGTGATGTGTTCCTGTCTTGGCTTCCCCACAGTGATGGACTGTAAACCTGAAATTGCAAGATGAGACAAAAACCCCTCTTCCCTGAGTTGCCTTTTGTCAGGGTGTCTTATTAGCAGCATAAATGAGCCTGGAACATTGATTTAACAATTCCCTTTTGATAAAATCTGAGGATGGCATCTACTCTGACTCTAGTATGAAATACTTAACACTTATCTGTATCAAACATCTTAGTCCCTGTTCAGGAGAGAAAAAAGTAGACTTAGTTTAGGAGCTTGAAACTTTGCCAAAGTACAGACTGAATTGGTCCATGAATGTCAGCCCAACATGCTCTAGGGATGACCTTCCCCAAGGTCTGCTATTTCTGACATACACACACACACACACACACACACACACACACACACACACACACACACACACACGTTTGTGCAGTTTTGTAGAATTTCCCTAAAACTTCAAAGTAGGTATTTTTCTGAAAAGTCTGAATAATATTTTTTAATAAAAATACTTTTTAGAAAAATTTTTACTTGACTTTTGTAGAAAATAAGAGTCTTACACCAAAGCATGTGTTTTGCTGGAGAGTTTGAATATTGACTAAAAAAAAATCAGCAATTTCTATTTCGCTATCATGGAGATACGCCATCATGTGCATCATAGTAAGAGTGGGGGGATTTACTAATGCTGTCTGGTTCAAAACAAGTCATTTGACTTCAGAGTTCAGGCTTCAAATGGCCACAAAATGAGACACTGCCTTCCTAATGACTTAAGTGTTTTGAGCTGTTATGAATCCAGGATTATTTCCAAAGTACTGAGGAATTCCCTATGCAGTGGGGAGCCTTTTCTTAGGTAAACTACAAAGGTAAGACAATTCCTTTAAGAGTGACTTTTAAGAAGCGACATACTTGTATCTCTCTCCTGTGGTTAGTGCATCGTGGTGAAGGCAGAAGACAAGAGGGTTGGCAGGTTCTCAAGGACTGACTCATCTTTCCTCATCTCTGGAGAATTAGACACTTCAAGGGCTCCTTAGGAAATGCTGTCCTTGAAAAATCCCCAGTGAATGGGAGCGACAGATCATTGTCTCTGTCTGTCCCCAAGTCTTTATTGCTGGCTGGAGGGGGTGGTGGTGACGCTTTTCTTCCACTGAATGAACAGTATGGTCCAAAGACCCAAGTCCACTTGTTGATTCTAGACCATTTTATGCCTTTTCCATGATCTGTAGCAATATAAGCATCCAGCATCATTCCTTAAATGCCTCTTAGTAGCTTATATTGATAAAACTGCCCAACTATTTCTATGACAAGCATTTATTAAGCACAAAATTCAAGTGTTTTTTTTTTTTAATCCTCTTCCCAAATGCAAGGTAGTTTGGGTATGATAAATGATAACGGAAAATGATATTGTTTGTGGAGAAGAAAGAAGAGTTTGCTGGTGCCATAGCTTTAAAACATAATAAGACAGCCCGAGAAAAATACACAAAGAAGGAAATAATTCAACTTCTGGCTAAAAGAGAGTAGCTGAGGGGAGGGGGCGGAAGAAGAAGTGAGATTCTGAAGGGAAGTAAATATCACTTTCATTACTGTTTAGTAAGTGTGATTTGTCAGAGATATCAAAGCCCTCCATAAACTATCTGACTAAATTCCTGCCTGGAAAAATAAATCAGAGAGCCCAGGGTGCTAAGGAGGAGCAATTGCTAAATCAGAGCAGTGTCAGAGACCTGGTATCTGTGTTCAGTCTTCCTCACAGCAGGATCCCCCCAAGGAGTCCTGCACTCCCCTAGGCCAGGACCACGCTATTCCCACCCAAACAACCAGCTCTCAGCCAATGGCCTAGAAACAAATAAAAATTGAGCAGATTCATTAATGAATTAATGGTAATAATTAATGGTGCTATATATATGTATATATGTGTGTGTCTATATGTATATGTGTGTATATATGTATATGTGTGTATATAAATGTATATGTGTGTGTCTATATGTATATGTGTGTATATAAATGTATATGTGTGTGTCTATATGTATATGTGTGTATATATGTATATGTGTGTATATAAATGTATATGTGTGTGTCTATATGTATATGTGTGTATATAAATGTATATGTGTGTGTCTATATGTATATGTGTGTGTCTATATGTATATATATGTGTGTCTATATGTATATGTGTGTCTATATGTATATGTGTGTGTCTATATGTATATGTGTGTCTATATGTATATGTGTGTCTATATGTATATGTGTGTGTCTATATGTATATGTATGTGCCTATATGTATATGTATGTGCCTATATGTATATGTGTGTCTATATGTATATGTGTGTGTATATATATGTATATGTGTGTCTATATGTATATGTGTGTGTGTATATATGTATATGTTGTGTCTATATGTATATGTGTGTCTATATGTATATGTGTGTCTATATGTATATGTGTGTCTATATGTATATGTATGTCTATATGTATATATGTGTGTATATATGTGTATGTATGTATATATATGTGTGTGTATACATGTGCGTGTCTATATGTATATGTGTGTGTATATATGTATATGTGTGCATGTATGTATATGTGTGTATATATATGTGTGTGTGTCTATATGTATGTGTGTGTCTATATGTATATGTATGTCTATATGTATATATGTGTGTATATATGTGTATGTATGTATATATGTGTGTGTGTATACATGTGCGTGTCTATATGTATATGTGTGTGTATATATGTATATGTGTGTATATATGTATATGTGTGCATATATATCAGAAAGCATGCTGAAATAACTGAAGAGGAGCAGTACTAAAGCAATTCTCAGCCCCATGCACAGGAAGAGCACTCTCCGGTCAGTTATGCTGGTCAGTGGGCTTGGCAGACCCCGTCTCCAGCACATACGGTACCACTGTGACATCACCCACACAAAGTTAGCCTGACAGTTCTTTCCCCTCGAGCTCTGTGGTTTTCCGTTTCTTCAGAGATTTCCTGTACCAATTTTAGGTGGATCAGAAGGACCAAGGCTGCCCCTCACAGTGCAGCCCGGCACAACCCTTGGGAGCTGTTAATGGAAGGCTGGAAAAGTTAGCTCCAGATGGAGTCATAAAGAAAATCCAGTTGTGTCCAAGTCGCTTGTTCGGTGTGGACTGAACAATGGATGATTATGAGCATATTCTTCACAACTAGTTATCTTAACCAACAGTAAAAAGTCAACATAGAGCCACAAGGAAGCCCTTCTCAAATCCTTCACATCAGGTCAAAAATCTTGCACTGTTTTTTTCCTCTATATACAGGCATGCACAGGTTTTCTTTTTGGTATACACATGTGTTCAGATGGTTATGGACATGTGTGAACTTACATGTGGAGGCCAGAGTTTAACAGATTGCATAGTTGTTGAGATGCGTCTCTCGCTGTACATGGAACTCAGTTTTGGGTTAGATAACTCAGGTTTGGCTGGATAACAAGTTCCAGGGCTCCCTCGGTCTCTGTGCTGCCCCTTCAAGCCTTGGGGATACAGTTTTGTCCCACCAGGCCCAGTATGTTCTGGGGATCCAGATCTGGCCTCCATGCCTTGACTGAGCCCCCTCACTAGCTCACCACTGTTGGTTTGCTTTTTTGAGCTAGGGCATCACTCTGTAGCAAACGCTGGCTTGCTGATGGATGCTCCCCCCACTGCTGCTGAGTGCTGTGGGCCACCGTGTCCTGCTCACCCCGCATGGTTAACGAGATGGAGCTCACCGTAGTTAAGAATACTGGCGGAGAACTTACTCACTGGTTCCTGAGCACATCGTTCCTCCTTGGCTCAGTTACTGAGAAAATGAGAAAGAATGTATTCATAGTTATGATCAGGATTAAAAATAATGCTGTGTGAAGCTAGTTCTGATTATAAAGTGCCACCTAGCGACTGGCAGCTACTGTTGCTTCTGGCAAGGGTGGGCAGGTGGTGGTGATCATTTTCAAGGCTGCAGCGTTTGCTCGGGGCAGGGCATGAGTGGGCTGACCAAATGCGGGAAGGCAATGACTGGAGAGAAAAAGAGACAGACCAAACAAAACAGGAAAAGGGTTTGGGGACAAAAAAAATAGCACGTCTGAGGCAGAGAGGAAGAGGGGCAGAGAAGGGAATCATCCTGACTTAACCAGTGGCCAAGAGCCCAAGGCTTCAGGACAGCCTACGGCGTCTCACAGGGGTCACACAGAGCAAGTCTCCTTATATCCATTTTATAGATGAGAACAGAGATGCCAAGAGTTGACTACACTAAAAATCAGCATCCAGCAAGCAAGATCAGGAGGTGGAAATTCAGTGGGGAAAAATCTGAAGCAGAAAGAGCCAGATTTTTTTTTTTTTTTTTAAAGCATGCGTGTGTGGTCTGGAGCAACTCTCTGTTTCCTCTTCTGAAGCCAACTGCTCCAACAGGGATGTGGTTCCTGGTAATGCCGGAGTCCTGTGGGGTTTGATTGATGTAGAGAGAAGCATAAGTTCAGGTTTGGTAGAGGAGACCCTGTCTCTGTCTCAGTGCCTGCATTATAGACATCTCCTTAAGAATACAAACACAGATCAGTGTGCTGGGAATTCTGAACATAAACACATAGTGTGTCTGAAAAAGGCACAGCATGGAAACGGGATTCTCTGTGTGCTCTGGGGATTCTGGTTGTTGTGGTAGCTGATACCTGATTTCTTCTACTCACTCCAACAATTTGACATGTTGCTGTTGCTGGTCTGACCTTATAGAGCAGGAAATGGAGGCACATGAGGATTATGGAGCCTGTGTAAGAACACACAAGCAGTAAATGCAGGAGCTGGGTGTGGAGCCCAGCTGTCCTGCTCAGCTGACCACTCTGACCCCGGAAGTAGATTACATGAGTCCATCCCATGAGGAATAATATATCAATTCATTTAAAATGTTCAAATGGAGTCAATTCTCTCCACTCAAAACAATACATGATTTTGAGCATGTCAGTTTGATGATAAAGCTAGGAAGAGTATAGAGTTTTTAGTTCTGTTTTAGTTTTACTCTGTGTGCACGAGTGCTTTCTTCTTGCATGTTTGGCTATCATGTGAGTGCCAGAATAGGGTTTTGTATCCCCAGGGACTAGAGATGGTTGTGAGCTGCCGTGTGGGTGCTGGAAATCAAACCCAGGTCCTCTTGGAGAACAGCCAGTATTCTTAACTTCTTAGCCTTCTAATGGGCAAAATTAGCACATGGTTGGTACTAGGGCAAAAATCAGAGTTAAAGTAATTTGCATAATCCTAGTGATATTATTAAATAATTTTTTGAGACAGAATAGTGAATTCTTGACCCTCTTGCATCTGCTTCCTGAGTTACCAAGATTGCGAACACATGGCCCGGTGCTCATCTGACTTAAAGAGGAGATTCACACCGCAGCATTTTGTGATCTCTTGAATTTGCTTTAAAATGCTCTGAGAAGGAGCTATAGAGAAGGCATGTCAGTTAGGGAGGTTTCAGGCTGTGGCAGAGGACACTAATTTGGCTCCCAGCACCCACGTTGGGGCAGCTATGATTGCCTGTGACTCTAGCTCCAGAGCTCAGGTGTCCTCTTTTGTCTTGTGTGTATAAAAGTCAAAAGGAAATCTTCCAGTAATGTCATGAGACCAAAAAGCAGGGGCTGGCAAGAGTAGGAGGGGCAGGAGGGAGGAAGCGGGGAGGTGAATAAATAAGTGGAGTAAAATGCCACTTGTTAGTCACCTGAGCTGCCCGCCCCCAAGCGGGATTATTTTGCTACTTTTCCTGTTTGTATATTTAAACTTGTCACAGTGGAACATTTAAAAAAAAAAAGAGGCAGTTTACTTAAGTTCACAGAAGCCCACTGGTCACACCAGCACGACTAACTGACAAATTCATGTGGTAAATGTAGAAGGATTAGCTCAAAAGCACCAAGAACCTCACGTGGGCACATCCCCAAAGCCTGGCATTGCCGAGGCCACTTTTCACATTAGTGCTTTTTCTGTTAAAACAAAGAAAAAAAGGATGAGGGCCATATCATCTAAGCCTTTTGTTTACTGGCACACTGCTGTGTAATTGTTTGAGCGTGTTGTGGCTCAGTATTTATTTTTAGCTTTCTCTGTTTTATTAGTTAATTCAAAACATAAACACTTCCTGACTTGAGCGAAATTTGGCATGTCACTTCTACCCCAGAAAAAGCCATCGTCACTTTCTGGGTCTCATTTGAACCTGGTGGAATTCTCCCTTCCCCCAAGTTCACAAGTATAAATGCGTTTACAAAGACCTCTCCACTTAACTACAATCCAGCCACCAGCATCATTGTCTTAGGCCTCCACAGATGGGATGGATGAGGAGGAGTTGAAAAGCAAGCGTCTAGGAAGAACCTTTCTCACGGATGTCACAGCCGTCATCCCCTGGCTTTCCCACCATGCACATTTGCCTGGCAAGTCTCGATGACACTCTGCAGTATTTTTAAAAGATTAAAATATGTGCAAATATAGGCCTGCACACTCACCTCTGGGAACCCTGGCTATCTTGGATTTTAGGAACGTACTCTTTCATGATACTCAACATCATGTGATACTCAGTGGCACTTAGGACACCAGCATAAAGATCCAGGTAAATTCATATTCCTTTTAGTTTTAATATTTATTTATTTACTATATTTTTGGTTTGTATCGGTGTGTATTGTGGCACATTTATAGATGTCAGCAGACAATTTGCAAGAGTCACTTTTTTCCTTTTATCACAGAGGTGTTGAGGATTGAACTCAGGTCTTTAGGCTTGGCTGCAAGCTCTTTTATCTACTGAGCCACCTTGTGGGCCTTGTGAAATTATTATTTATTTTATGATTTAATCTTATTTATGCGTGTGTGTGGGGGTGCACTCAAGTCACCTTGGATGTGGTTCCCAAGCACTCTCCACCTTGGTTTTTCTATTATTGTTATTTTGGAGACAGATTCTTTCACCCACTGGTCTGGAGCCAATGTGAGAAATAGATCAATAAGGTCCATTTTCAGTATGAGATTCCTTAGAACTCACCAGAGAATCACAGATAATCTGGAGGCATTATGTGTCGATCTCCCTGCCTGCTGAGTGACTTGGGTCCCAGGAGAAGAATTAAATAAGACTTTGCATCTGGGACAGGGGCAATACTATATATATGGTGGATGATTGTACTCCCATAAAGATTAAGCCAATCACAATTTAAGGTGCAGAGAAATGCAATAGGAATATAAAACTCACTATTTCGTGCCAAATAGATGTGCTAGTCATTTTGTATATTGCCCCGGCTGACAGACCCAAACAAAACAAGTCTGAATCCCTTTCACTAAGGCACTCCTGTGGTCTTAGTATGAAGTTAGGATCATTCTGTCTTAGACCTGCTGGCTAAGTTGTCCAGTGACCCCTTCCCCCTGCCAGGACTCTGCCTGGCTCCTATCTCCCCAGAACTGTTTACAAATACTGTGCTTGGCTCTTACACTTGAGTTCTGAGGTTCAAATGCAGGTTCATGCTTGTAAAGCAGGAACTTTCTTGACTGACTACTACTCCCAAGCCATATGTTTGTAACAAAAATGATAAATATTCATACTTACCCACATGGGATGGGTTATTAAAAGAGTCACACCAGTTTAGATTAGATTTGCCTATCAGGTAGAAAATTCCAGCTCCTGAAGAATGCTGAGGGCTCCAAGGCCAAGGTAAAGCTGCCTGGCACTGGTAAGATCCTGGTAGACTGGTAGGACCCCAGTAGACTGGTAGGACCCCAGTAGACTGGTAAGATCCCAGTAGACTGGTAAGACCCCAGTAGACTGGTAAGACCCCGGTAGACTGGTAGGAACCCGGTAGACTGGTAAGATCCTGGTAGACTGTTAATATCCTGGTAGACTGGTAAGACCCTGGCAGACTGGTAAGATCCTGATAGACTGGTAAGATCCTGATAGACTGGTAAGATCCTGGTAGACTGGTAGGTCCCTGGTAGACTGGTAAGATCCTGATAGACTGGTAAGATCCTGATAGACTGGTAAGATCCTGGTAGACTGGTAAGATCCTGGTAGACTGGTAAGATCCTGATAGACTGGTAAGATCCTGATAGACTGGTAAGATCCTGATAGACTGGTAAGATCCTGGTAGACTGGTAAGATCCTGATAGACTGGTAAGATCCTGATAGACTGGTGGGACCCTGGTAGACTGGTAAGATCCTGGTAGACTGGTAAGACTCCAGTAGACTGATAAGACCCTGGTAGACTGGTAAACCCTGGTAGACTGGTAAGACCCCGGTAGACTGGTAAGACTGCTGAGTTGTGTTAGAATCCATCTGACCCTCTTACCAGGCTTGAGAGTCAGATGGATTTGAACCTGACTCACCAGGGAGCCTTTGAACTAGTGCCGCTCTCTGACCCGCATTCCCTCACTTTGTGATAACTGTACCTTGACCCTGAAACTTGGCTGTAGCATGTTCTCAGTGATGTACAGCAGCCCTCTTTGTACCACAGTGTCTGCAGGCAGCATGGAGAAGTCATCACACACTCCCAAATACAGGGCATATTTTTGTCTTCAGAAATTATGTTTCTATTTTCCTGTACTCATATTTCAGTTAAAGCTAACATCAACTCATATGACTAGGTTAAATCAGTCTCCTTGGTTGGTTTAAGACAGTAGAGAAGGGACTCTCTCTGTATCGGATCAGACATGTACACATGGATGGGAAGTTTTCCCTCCACAGTGTTCCAGATGACATCCCTGCCTGCGTCTGTGATTCCCATGACAATGGCCTCATAGGGTCCCTGTCTCAACTTCTTCTCCATGTACAACCTTATCTTAGCTAGGGTAGAAAACATTTAATTGGGGCTTACTTACAGGTTCAAAGTTTAGTTCATTGTCATTATGATGGGAAGCATAGTGGCTTACAGGCATGGTGCTGTAGAAATAGCTTGAGAGAGAGTTATATATCTGGATTTATCTGGATTGGCAGGCATCAGCAGGAGGAGGGAGGGAAGGAGGTAGGGAAGGAGGGAGGGAAGGAGGGAGGGAGAGAGAGAGAGAGATAACCTGGCTTGAACATTTAAAACCTCAAACCCTCCTCCAGTGATATGCTTCCTCTAATAAGGCCATGCCTACACCAACAAGGCCATACTTCCAATAAAGTTACTCCTTAATGGCCAAGGATTTATACATATGCGCCTGTGGTGGCCATTCCTATTCAGACACTCTACTTACTAGCCCCCATATGCTTGTAGCCTTATCATGACACAGAAGTGCATTCTGCCAGCTTCAAAAGATCCCATATCCGCTCTTCTATTGCTGTGAAGAGATACCATGATCAAATCACTTTATATAAGAAAGAATTTCACTGGGGAGTTAGATTACATTTTTAGAGGGTGAGACCATTATTTCCATGGTGATAAACATAGCAGGCAGACATGGATCTAGAGAAGAAGCTGAGAGCTGTATCCTAACCCACAGGCAGAGAGAGAGAGAGAGAGAGAGAGAGAGAGAGAGAGAGAGAGAGAGAGAGAGAGAGAGAGAGAGAGAGAGAGAGAGACACTGGGCCTGGGCCTGTCATGGGCTTTTGAACCTCAAAGTTCACCCCCAATGACACACCTCCTCCAACAAGGCCACACCTCCTAATTCTTCCAAACAGTTTATCAAATGGGGACTAAGCTGACAAAAATATATGTGCTCATGTGGGCCTTCTCAACCTCCACACCATCTGATAAAAATAATTTTGCCTGGGACTGGGGAGAAGGCTCAGCAGTTCAGAGCACTTGTTGCTTTTTTACAAGACTCATAGTCAGTTCCTAGCACCCACACGGTGGCTCACAGTCGTTTGTGATCCCAGTTCCAGGGACTCCAATGACCACTTCTGAAATCCACAGGTAGTGAGTCAGAAAAACAAGGTGACATGATTCTGTGGCAGGAAAGGTCTGTTCATCTCCAGACAACCTCATCCCAAGGTAACTGCAAGAGAGAATGAAAGCTGAGAACCGGAGACAAAATCTGCTCAAGAGCTTGGTCTCAGTGCCCTATTTCTAGGTGCACACACATACATGAGGGCAAAAAACATGCTCATAAAAGAAAATAAATCTAAAAAAGTTTGAAATGACCATTCTGCCTGCTCTTTCAGTGAAAAAGCATTTAGAGATTATTTGGCACAAACACCAAAGACAAAGGCATTGATCTTGGATGTGTGCAGCTGGGTGAGAAGGGAAGCGGAAGTGACATGTGGGACATGGGAGAAGTGGAGGAGAAGCAGGCAAAGAGAAGACACCGACTTTGAACTTGTGAGCAGTTACCACCATGGACAGCTGATACTTAGTTCTTTATGGGGTGTTTGGGATGTGGTATACCTAGAATTCTCCAGAATTCCTTCACTTTGGAAGCAAGGTGACTCAGCTAGTATTAACCAGCTTTCTACTGCTGTGACAAAACGCTAGAGACAGACACTTTACAATAGGAAAGCTTTACTCTGGCTTTTTAATCTGTAGTCAGCTGGCTTTGTGGCTTTGGGGAGCAGTGACATCATGGAGGAGGGACAGAGATGTGGGGGGGGGGCGATGACGACTTTCAAGGACAGTACCCTGATGACCTAACTTCCTTCCAGGAGTTTCCACCTTCTAAAGCCTCTGCTATTCAGCAGTGATGCCATGGACTGGCTGGTGAGCTTATCAGTGTTTATGAAGATCATTGACAATCCAAACCACTAGCATGTGCTACCCTCAAACCCTGACTCCCACTGATTGAATGGCACCCCTCTGTTGTTAGTGCCCTCTGGCTCTGGGCCACCCCAGCTCATGGGGGATATCCTCAGATGAACAGTCACAGACACAGCTGGACACTGGGCCAGAATGAAAGCAATGTCTTACAAGAGATATGCATGTTGAGTGGTTCTCAGTAGATCCCAACTTAACAGATACTGGGTTCTGCATCGGGGCTCTGCATCATCTGGCCCTCAGCTTTTATGTTCATAGACTTACTGACAGTTGTTCTCTTATTATTGCAAACTTAACGGAGAGCCAACACAATGCAATGATTTAGATCTACCATCCCCCAAAGGCTTATGTGTTAGGAGCTTGGTCCACAGTAGAGGGTATAGGAGCTGCTCTAACTTTAGAAACATGAACTGTATTAGAAATAGACCACTGAGACCAAGCTCTTGAACAGATTTTGTCTCCGGTTCTCAGCTTTCATTCTCTCTTGCAGTTGCCTTGGGATGAGGTTGCCTGGAGATGAACAGACCTTTCCTGTCACAGAATCATGTCACCATGTTTTTTTTTGACTCACCAACTCAGGACAAAAGCAAAGGAGACCTACCTTCCTTTCACTAGGCCACACCCTCTAAAGGTGGGCTGAAATTCCTGGAAGTCTGAGCCAAAGGTTTTAAGTATTTTGTTACCACGATGAAAGCAGATTAATATAGACCCTTTCCCTGCCTGCTCATCTACAAGCAGAGAGAGTGTATGGAAATGGTCTCTTTTGTTCAGTGTGGCATCTAAGTAGAATACCCAATTATCTTGTAGGAGACCCAATTAATATTTAATTGATCAAATTATCATGTCTGCTTTCTAACATTATTAAAATGGAAGTGTTCTCTTTCTTTTTTAATTTTTTAAGTTATGGCTCAGTGATCTTTGCAAGGTGTTAATTCGTTAACTTAAAGCCTACTTAAAACAGTTTTCTCAGTAAATGTTAGGAAAATGAAGAAATGAACCAGAGACAATGTTATATTTTAAGCTATGCTAGAGTCATTTTAGTTAATTCTGTTATTATAACCCTTAACACACTGTGCTCTAATAGGAGTCAGTTCTTGAGCACTGGCAACTGCTGGAAGATAAAATTCCATTAGAAGCAATACAGGAGTCCACTTAACCTGCATGTGGACTTTCTGTTAGTTTTATCTGATGTAGAGCTCCAGGTAAATCAGTTTGTGTTTATGTCAAAGAATATCTTAGCTTTTAAAACGTAACATAGGCTCTTATCTGTGAAGAAGTCTGGTGAGTTGAGAATAGTTTTTCTTTGGACTGTATTTAATGTCAAATTAGTTGGCACTATACATTTATTGATATTAAATAGTTCATTCTATAAAATTGTTTTAAGGATTTCCCCTGTCTTCCTTAGAATGTTAAAATTGATTTACATGCTCCGGATATTTATCCTTTGAAGATGAAAGGGTCAGACTCAGAATTTATTTATCTATTCATTTATTTATTTATCTTATTTTGTATAGTGTTTTGCCAGTACGTGTGTCTGTGGTCATGTCCACACTGTGCTCTTGGATCCCTTACAGGAGCAGCTGCAGGGCTGTCTCTCCACTCACCCTCACAGATGTTTTGGTTAGAGAGATGAAGCTAAGCTGACATTCAGGTGGGCTTGAGACAATCCACACAGTGTATTTTTTGTCTCTGTTTTTTTTTTTTTTCCCTCATCATCTTCACCTTCACTATTTTTCTTTCCTCCAGCTGTGGCCAAGACCGTGCGTATGTGCATATGTGATCTGCCTGACTTTGGTGGTTTCTTTGCTTGCTGTTGACCTGCTGGGCAAATGGGGGTGGGGGTGCAGAATGAGTGTGTGAGTTTGTGCAGAGAAAGGGATGCTAGAGTTTTTCTAACCTCTTTTCCTTGCAAACATTTGGAAATAAATAGTTGATTTAATACTTGCAAGTTGATTCAAAATTGGCTATTATTATTATTATTCTAGCTAAAATTATTAACAAGTAGCACTTTTGTGGCCCATTTATTACAAATGCCAGTGGCTCATTGATTAAAATATAAACTTAACTATTTTATAATATAATTTTGTTCACATCTGCAGAGTAACTATATGTTGACAATGGTGAATCTATATCTTTTGATATCCAAAGACTATGATTTTGAGATCCATATGGAACCATATTGTGAATACAGAATCCGATAAAAAACTTGAGTATTTATTTAAAATGAAAAATCACAATATATTGCATGGTAGTGCAATCCTAATGATCCTACATAGTTATAAAAACTGTAATAAGTAACTTAATTTCTTATTAATTACTTGATATATATGTATAATGATTTTTTTTTTTTCAAGACAGAGTCTCACTATGTAGCCCTGGCTGTCCTAGAGCTTCCTATGTACACCAGACTGGCCTTGAACTCACAGAGATCTGCCTACCTCTGCCTCCCAGTTCTGGTGTTAAAGGTTTGTCCACTGGGCCCCACTTTTTCTACATTTTTGTTATATGTTTTCAAAGGTCTCTTTTTTACCTGTTATCGGTAAAAACAGAGTAATTCAGCGTATAATATGGGCATGGTTAGTTATCAGTGTTTCTTTTGCTTATTGTAGCATCTAGTAGAGTATCCAGCTCTCTTAGAAAGGCCTGATTAGTAACAGGTCACGTTATTATGTTTACTTTCTAACAGTATTGAAATGTGACTAAATTCTTCCTATTTAGTTTTTAAGTTATTGGTCAATGATCCATGAAAGGTATTCATCTAGTGTCTGTTAAAAGCTAAAACTTAGTAAATAAACAAATTAAAGAAAGCCTGTGTTAGGTAATGCTATATTTGTAGTTTGTTAAATACTATTACTTTTCATGTAACAGACTGAATATATCTGTGCCCACCTTTAAATTTTATTGTTGGAGGCCGCTGGCTCCAGCTCCTCAAGGTGGCGCTATTATCTGGTGCTGGCCAACCCACCTGAGTCAATAGAGAACACATGCGTGCTCTCGCGAGACTGGTTTCTCAGCCTCTTCCATGGCGTCATGTGGGATACTGAACTGCAACCTATAGGAAGATATTACGTCTAAAGCGGGGGCCGTTTGGTCGACATAAAACCGGGTGCTTCCTACCTCGTGGTCTCTTTCTCTCTTGCTCCGCCCCGCCCTGCGCACAGACGCCGGCCCGGCTCCTGGCGCAGGCTCTAGGCCACGTGGCGGATGGCCCGGCCTGGACCACGCCGGACCACGCCGGGGCCTAGCCTAGCTCTCTCTGGCTTTCCTTTTCCCCGCTGGGGGCCCGCCGTCGCTGGTTCCTGCGCAGCGGCCCCTGCCTCTCTGCCGGCCCTTTGCCAGCTCTCTCTCTTCCCTCTCCATTTTCTATAAGCTAAATGCTCTCCCCCAAGATACATTAAAACTGTACTGCAGAAGGATCCTGTGTGTGCCGTGTCTTTCCTTGCTGGCGAGAGATAGGCGCGGGGCATTTGGTGCCGAATCCCGGGATTTAAACATCGTTTGCACCGCCCTCGGAGACGAGGTGGATTCAGAACTGCAGACAGGTTGCTTGGAGAGGTATGTCTGAACTGGACTTTAATTTGGGATTTTTGCCGCTCTGGAAAGGGTTTCTTGAGGCCTTGGTGCTTGTCTTAATAGCGTTATTGTTTGGGGTTGCGTATTGCTTTTATCGGTCTGTGAGATCCTCCCAGTCTTTGGCACAGCCTACCCTAAAGAACTTTGTAGAAGACAAGGCTTGTAAAGATCTGATAGCTAAAGGGCGAGGCGTGATAGGGAGAGTTCAGGACAGCATGTCAGAAACCGGGAGCCGTGTGAGGTTAGGCGCGCGCCGAAAAAGTGAAAAAAGACCCCCCGGAAAAATAAAAGATATGGGGGAGTTAGGAATACTCGATAAGTAAAAAAGGACCCCCCAGAAAAATAAAAGATTTGGGGGAGATAGGGAACCAGAAACTAAAGGTACGGAAACTTGAAAATAGGAATACTCGATAAGTAAAAAAGGACCCCCCAGAAAAATAAAAGATTTGGGGGAGATAGGGAACCAGAAACTAAAGGTACGGAAACTTGAAAATTTAAATTTAAAGTTTGGCTCCTCGTGATATGAGGAAAGACAGGGCCTAGGGCGGTTAAGACAAAGACAAACCACGCCCAAGATTCATAGGCAAAGACAGGGCCTAGGTTTTTCTTAGGTGCCACTGAGGCAGCACGACCCATACCTTAAAAGACAGAGGTGCCGGTATGGGTTCCTCAGTGGCCATTGACCTCTGACAAGCTTAAGACAGTGATTGAGCCTGTTACAGAACAGCTTGCTAAAGACATATTTGTAAGCCCTCCACTTCTCCATAGAATATATTAATTGGCTTAGACCTTTTTTGAAAATTCCCACTGCAGATTTAAAGCCTTTGTTTGATGTTTCCTGGAAAAATTGATAATCATTATCCTAAATATCCTTTGTTACAGTTTGGCTTATCACCCTGTGGTATATCCACGTGTTACTTCCTCAGTGCCTTTAAAAGATGGCTTAACTGTATATACAGATGGCTCAGGAAATGGAAGGGGTGCTTATATTATAAATTCACAGACATTTTTCAAAGATTTTGGTCAAAAATCACCCCAGATTGTTAAATGTCTAATTGTGTTAGAAGTTTTACAAAAGTTTGATTGTCTGCTTAATATTGTGTCTGGTCAAAAATCACCCCAGATTGTTAAATGTCTAATTGTGTTAGAAGTTTTACAAAAGTTTGTCTGCTTAATATTGTGTCTGATTCCCATTATGTGGTAAATGCCCTTCAGTTACTTAAAACGGCCAGTGTTATTAATCCTTCCAATACAGTGTCTGCTCTGTTTTGTACCATAGCCCTTCTATATTACCCATATACGGGCACATTCGGGACTCCCAGGTCCTATGAGCAAAGGAAATAATTTGGCTGACCAAGCTACACGCCTGGTCGCTGCTGCCTTTGCTAATCCGTTACAAGCTGCAAAAGATTTTCATACAAAATTTCATGTTACAGCAGAAACTTTACGCAAGCGCTTCTCACTTACTAGACAACAAGCTCGCGAAATCGTGACACAGTGTCAAAACTGCTGTCAATTCCTCCCTGCTAAGACTGTTGGGGTTAACCCAAGAGGCATTTCACCATTACAAATATGGCAGATGGATGTAACACATGTTCCGTCCTTTGGAAAGCTTCAATTTGTACATGTTTCTATTGATACATGCTCAGGTATTATTCATGCCACACCACTTACAGGAGAAAAGACCATACATGTTATTCAACATTGCTTAGAGGCATGGAGCGCCTGGGGCAAACCAGCTTACCTCAAGACTGATAATGGGCCAGCTTACAGCTCCCAAAAATTCGCCCAATTTTGTGCACAGATGCAAGTAACACACCTTACCGGGTTACCATACAACCCTCAAGGACAAGGCATTATTGAACGTGCACATCGGACCTTAAAATCCTATTTATTAAAACAGAGAGGGGGAGTAGAACTGCCCCCAACACCAAGAGTGTCAATTGCCTTGGCGTTGTTTACCATAAATTTTTTAAATATTGATGATAAATATCAAAATGCTGCTGAGCGACATTGCTCAGAACCACAACGGCCAAAAGAGCTAGTAAAATGGAAAGATATTTTAGAAAATAAATGGAAAGGCCCGGATCCTATTTTAATAAGATCCCGGGGAGCTGTCTGTGTTTTTCCACAGGATGAAAAAAATCCAGTTTGGATCCCAGAGCGCCTCACCAGAAAAATATTGCAAGAAAAAGAGCCTTCGCCTTCTCCAGTTGATGTGTTTGGTGACAGCAGTAGAAGATAATGCCCACCTTCTCTCTGCCAATGCCGGTGATGTATAAAGATTTAGACATAGCTTTAAAGAAAATAGAAGTTTGGGGTTAAAGAGAAGTTTATGTTTTAGTTAAAAATAGTTCAGATATATTACTAAAAAATTTCTCGGCAGCCTGACAAAGGAAACAGAGTTTGATAAAACCAAAATTGGCTTCCTTCTGCTCAGGCAGGCCAGATAAAAATTCAATTTTACCATGTAACAGTTGCCAATCCAGAAATATAGGTTGGGCCACGCCTAAAATATTTTCATTTTCTCCCAATTTAACCACCAGTTATTTAGATTGTTAGCAATGCTTCAAAATTATAGATAAATTGAGATACAAATTTGATAATTGCCTTTATGCCTTATGCTGAGATGCTCAGCTTTAATTCTTTGCAGCAGCGGCCCACATGCCACGATTTGTGCCCACACCACCGTGGTTCCCCAGTAGCTCGCAGCTATTTAGACAAAAAAGAGATTTTAGAATCTCTGCTGTTATTATAAAAATCATTGTCACAGCTGCCATGGGGGCCTCAGTGACTGCCTCAGCTAGTGCACTTTCAAAAATAGTGCAGACTGCACAAGCGGTTAACAAATTGTCCACCCCAGTAAATGGCACAGTTGAGGTGTGAGCAATAACTTGCTGGCTTATACATAACCTCTATTCAATATAAAAACTTTACAAAGACAACTAATCTTTCGAAAAGCCTCTCTCAATTTTCTTACAGAATTGGTCGTCTAAGTTTGAACAGACCCTTCGTGACCTGCAGGTGGCGATCATCCAGGCCAATTCCACTCGGCTAGACCTGTCGCTGACCAGAGAGCTTACTCCATAAATTCCCTCTTCTTCCCCTACTCCAAAAAGTGGGTGGGGGTGGATATGTCTGACCTGGCCTTTTGCAGAGGACTAGTCATTCTTCTCTAGACGGTTTGCAGGTTCAGAATCCAAAGTCAGAGAAACAAAACAGTTTCGGCTCAAGCCTTAATGGCTCTAGACTCAAAAACCTCGATAGAGGTATGACTAACTATGCTAAAGCAATAGAGATATTGTGGCTTAGACAGCTCCTACACACCTAAGACAGCCTTGTCTATTGCACTAGGTGGAGCGTTCAGCCCGTTTCCTAAGAGGTATGCTGAGCCAAGGGCATCGCACAGGACACACCCATGTCCTGGGAGACATATTGTCCTGCATAAGGGTGTCTGTCTTAATTCCCTTCCCAGCAAAAGGCAGAGGACAGGCTGGGGGCATCTCGATCTGTCAAGAGATTAGAGATGACCCCCACGCAAGTCCACAATGTATTCTGGGGGGCAATCACTGTCTCCACCCTCTTATAGGATTTTCTCGTTGCTTAATATTTAAGAAGGGTGAGATGTTGGAGGCCGCTGGCTCCAGCTCCTCAAGGTGGCGCTATTATCTGGTGCTGGCCAACCCACCTGAGTCAATAGAGAACACATGCGTGCTCTCGCGAGACTGGTTTCTCAGCCTCTTCCATGGCGTCATGTGGGATACTGAACTGCAACCTATAGGAAGATATTACGTCTAAGCGGGGGCCGTTTGGTCGACATAAAACTGGGTGCTTCCTACCTCGTGGTCTCTTTCTCTCTTGCTCCGCCCCGCCGTGCGCACAGATGCCGGCCCGGCTCCTGGCGCAGGCTCTAGGCCACGTGGCGGATGGCCCGGCCCGGACCACGCCGGGGCCTAGCCTAGCTCCCTCTCCCTCACCCTCTCTCTTTCCCTGCCGGCCCTTTGCCAGCTCTCTCTCTTCCCTCTCCATTTTCTATAAGCTAAATGCTCTCCCCCAAGATACATTAAAACTGTACTGCAGAAGGATCCTCAGTGTGTGCCGTGTCTTTCCTTGCTGGCGAGAGATAGGCGCGGGGCATTTTATTTTTACAAGTTATGCTGATTTTCCTGGTTATAAAAAGCACTCACTGCTCTATTAGAGGATGGGAGTTTAGATCCTAGCACCCAACTCAGACAAAGGTCTGTAACTCCAGGTCTAGGGTACCCCCCCCCCTCCCGAGTGTGTGCACATGCACTCGAACGTGCATACACACACACACACACACACATACACACACACAAATAAAGTAATCTTTAAAAAACTATGTTCACTGAAAAATTCATTTAACATGAAAATCAGTGGTGGAATGGCTTCCCCTTGTATCATGGAGAGATAATCATGATTAAAACTTTGATGTTTACATCTCAAGATTGTGCCTGTATAGGGTTGTATACAAACACAAACACAAACATACACACATAAACACACAGACTCACATACTCAAATTTCTTCTAAAAGTAAGATGGACATATGTAAATTTGAAATATTCATTTTGTATTGTAGATATTTTTCCCGGCAATAAGCACAAATCTGTAGTTGGAAGTTTCTAGTCCTTAGGTCTGGACCTACAGACCCAAATAATCAAAGTCTTATATTAATTGCAAGCTGTTTGACCTATGACTTAGGCTTATTACTTGCTAACTCCTTCTCTTAAGCTGACTCATAATTCTTATCTTGTTTAGCCGTGGGGCGTGGTATCTTTTCTGAGAGCAGCATTCTTGACTTCTTTCCTCTGAATCTGCTGGTGTCTGTCTCTCCTTCTCCCCTTCCTAGAATTTTCTTAGTGTAGTGGTCATGCCCATACTTCCTATCTGCCTTCTGGTCAGTCAGTGTTTTATTAAACCAATGAGAGAGGCAAATATTTACAATGTACAGGAGCGTAATCCAACAAGAATTTCCCCTTTTTTCTTTTAAAACAAGAACTCCAAATCTAATTTCCTTTATATAGCTTTTTTTCCAAACCATTATCTATGACAACTTAAAACCAACACTCTAAACAAAAACAAACATCCATAATCTACTGTGGGGGAACGTGGATATAGTTCTTTAGACTACTTCCTTCTGATTGGGGGCATTGGTAATCTTATGGGAATCCTGAGAAAATTCAAATCCTAACTGGAATATTTTGTGAAGCTGGGTCATCTCAGCCAGGCTCCTTGAAGCTGTTCTGGATGCAGAGCTCAGAGGAAACATCAACAGAGATGCTCTGAAATGCTGGATCCTCTGGGCCATCCTTTACTATCAAGGACTTTTCAGGGGTCTTCCTCTACCAAAACTTATTTTCCTTAATCTGGAATAAATCCACAGCCTCTCATTTTCTGTGGAAATAAAACAAAACCTCTTTTCAAAAATAATAAATCCTTTGACTTCAATCTGAAGTCAAGGCATTTATAAAACATATAGGTTGGATTAATCCAGCAGCATTTACAGTCAAATGTCTCTTAGCAATTCTTACTCTTTCTTTTCCAGTCAAAAACATTCAAAGATAACATACAGTAACCAGACTCTTTGTGAATTTTCCATATTTACGTGGCTTATTGTTTTTTTAACTCTATTTCTTTTTAAAGGATTTTCTTTATCCTTTTTCTTTTCTCTCCCAAGCCTACGTATATATTTAAATACACAGTAAACCACTTAGAGGTTTTCTTTTCTTTTGTCTGAATCTGTCTTTACTGTATATCTCTCTTTATCTGACCACACCTTTAATCTATTAGGACATGGCTAGGATTAAAGGTCAGGCTTTTTGCTAATGCTGATTTCAGGAAGCACTCTTAAAGTGCTTTCCACCAGTAAACAGAATTGACTCGAGAAAACACTGCTACCAAGAAGCCATTTTTTGACTGTTTCCTTAGCAGCTTATTCCTGTACTAAGACATGTTGTGGACAACATGCTGCAGCTCAAGCCCACATGCCAAGGCATCTCTGTACCACGGCCCACTTGAGAGCCACAACTAGGAAGCTGTTTTTTTGCTTCCTTTTAGAATCTTTTAAAAGCCTTCTCAGTTCTCTACAGATCCAGTCCAATGTTGGGTGCTATTTGTAGTCAGAATCTTGTGGCCCAGCATAGCCCCGAGGTTGGACTCATAGTCCCACAGCCTCTTAGTTCCAAATAAATATAGAGAGACATATTAAAGTACAAGCTGATTAGTCTATGGCTCAGGCATATTATGTACTAACCCTTACTCTTAATCTAACCCACCATTCTCACCTTGTTTAGCCATGTGACATGGTACCTTTTCTCAGAGCAGTATTCTTGCCTTATCTGCTGATGTCTGTCTCTCCTTTTTCTTTCCCTAGAGTTTTCTTAGTCTGGTAGTCCTGCCCATACTTCCTGTCTGCCTTCTGGCCAATTATCATTTTATTAAACCAATAGGAGTAGCAAATATTTACAATGTACAAGAGCATAATCTCATAGCACAAATCTACATAATTTGTTGCATTAGCTGCAGAATACCAGACTGGTAGGAAAATAATTAATCAAACTTCTTCTGTGGCTATTTGAACTATTTCCCCTTTTTATTTTATTGTCAGTGTTACTGGGTAATCAAATAAATTCAGTTTGATGTTCTAACAATGCTCCATTCAGGAACATGGCGCCAATATATCTCTCTCTTGCTTTGAAAGTGCTTAATGCCTATGTTTTTTTCCCCCCACTATTTTACTTTATTAACGTTTTCCATTTATTCAGTAAAAAACATATCTATACATTTTATTTATATTTGTAATTTAGTGACAGTGAGTTAACATGACTCCTTTTCTCTGACATTAGTCTCAGCTCACATTTCTACTGTGGTCCTTTGAGTCCGTTGTATCATTATGAGTGTCTGACAAAGCGAAGATATCTGTCTTTGCTAACTGTGAGTTTTAGCTAATTTCCTAGTTTGTATTTTTTTCTCTATTTTTTGCTAAAAATAAGGTAATAAATTTAAGAATCTAGTGAAAACAGAGCAGTTTTAAATATACCATTCTGCAGAAAGGGTTACCAACATGAAGAAAAGGCAGAAATGGCCAGTGTTGATTTGCTGGAAGACAGTGCATTTTGAAGTTCCCTGTCCTTTTCTCCCATAGGCCAGGGCTTTGCCCTGCCCCAGACACCCGTCTCATTGGTAGGACACACAGCCTCATCTAATGAATATCTTGGGGCTTGAAACTGCCTCTGTTTTTTTATTGTGAGCTCAGTCATATAGCAAACTGCCTATATCTTTACAACTCTCAGAACCCTGAAGCAAACAGGTGGTATTTGCCAGCTAGGGCAAGGGCCCTCCTGCTCATCTGCATTGTGAGGAACTTTACGCTTCGTCCTGAGAACTGACCATCACGATTCATTTCTTACATCTCACACACTGCTTTTTGTGGCATTAAAGTTTTAAAATTTGGGATTCTCTGATCTGCTCTTCAGATGTACAATTTGATGCAATGTGAGTTTTGTCTCCCCCTTCCATTTTAAATAATTTAGCTTCTTATTTCAGCGATGTGAGGTTCTATGGCATTTTATATTTTCTCTTAAATTTTGTTTATTATTTAATTTATGTGTGTGTATGTTCTGCCACATGTGTCTGTGCACTATGTACATGCCTAGTGTTTGTGAAGGCCAGAGAGGACATCAGATCTCCTGGAACTGGATATAAAAAATGTGAATTGCCACCTGTGTGCTGTGAATTGAACCTTGGTCTCTTCCACAAAGGCTACAAGTGCTTTAAGTCACAAAGTCATCCCTCCATCCCCTTAAGATGTTTTTTTACAAAGTACCTTGCTTTATCCTCATAATCCTGAGAAATAGGCAGATTGAAGAATGTACTATTAGTGAACACTCTGACTAGATACAGAAAGACACTCTCAACTCTGGCTTTCTCCTCAGGAATTAAAATCTAATTAATTAATTATGCATGCAGGGCTAGGAGGCAGCATCCACTCTGTTGGCTCTGTTTTCCTCTTTGTCTGCAGCTGAGGGCAGGTGGACATGTCTCAGGGAACACACGGAATCAGCCCAGTACACTGGAGGTTGCCTAGAGGACTCTGTGATCCCTATCTGGAAAGACTGGACTGACTGACTGACGGATTCATGATTTCTGCAGTTCAGCAGGGAAAGGCCACATACTCATGTGAAGGAAGAGAATAATCATGTTATTCTTATAACTTACTGGATTTCTTATTTGATTCTTAAGGCAGTCCTTTCCAGTGCTTTTAAATTTATGGCATATGTTTACTCAAGTCTAACGACTCATTCTTATTTCCAAATTATAATTTTATGATATATATATATATATACCATATATGTGTATATATATCATACACATTATAAAATGTGTTCCTTGAAGGTTCTCAGCTGCCTTTTTCACAGTGCCTGCACATATCATGGGTCCTTTCAATATTTACAAAATGTGTGGATTGAAGTCTAAGTGATTTCTCATTTCTTTGAATCCATAATGACTGCGTTGTTGCTCATTGGTCAGAAATCTACTCTCCTCTTTCCTGGGGATGGGATGAGCCTTGAAATATTGGAACCAAACAAGCCAAGACATTTGATTTCAGCAAATCTCCAGTACTATGAAGACTCAGGATTGCATGTATCCAAACTGGAAAGCTGTTTCTGTAGCTGGTGATTAGGTTTGGGTATATTTACTAGGACCCTGGAGTCCAGAACCTGGTATGTGATGTATTGTTTATTTTCTGCGTTAGTGGGAAGAATGCAATACTGGTCTTTGTGTCACCAGCGCCAACTGTTTGGTTCCCTTTGGAAAGGTTTTCTCTTCACCTAAGAAATGCGGGAAAACTTCTGTCACATGTTTGCAGAAGACACAGCACTCACCGATGATCTCTGCTGTTTGAGTCTGTCTTTCTATCTCTTCTACAGAGCTTTGGCTCTGAAGCAAAGCTCTCTCCTCTCACCCCCTCCTTTTCTAATCTTCCTCATCGCTGGTAGGATTCAAAGCTCCTTTCATGCCTTGACCACCTTTCTGAAGGCAGATAGTGCTCAGCTACAAATGTAGATTCCAAACAGGCTGGGAATGAGAAGGAAAATATCCCACTTTGGGCTAAGCCTGAGAGCCAACAGATTTCACTAAAGGCACTGGAATAGCAATACAGTGATACTTTGACTAGTCCCTAGGTTCACAGCTTTGGTCTGAACATCTCTCAGAAGTGAGCACCCGGGGATTATGAGGGTGTTCCAGGGTCATTGGCTTTGCTTCCTTTACACAGCAGTAAATCCAGGCTCCTTTTGGTCCTGGTCATTGTATTCTCTCTGTGTCCAAGTTGAGTGAGTCTGTAGCTCATGTCCAGCTCACAATCTCAGGCCTCCCCACTACCTAGAGCACTTTCCCCAAGCATTAGCCTTCCCCCTGAAGCATAAAATGTCAAGTATCTGGATAAGATGAAAATTTTAAACTAGAGAATTTAAGTTCTGTACTATATTTGTTTCAGAGGAAAATTGGATCATTGTACAGACAGATGGAGTTTGCACCTATTTTTTTTTATAGCCACAAACAGGAGCTTTTAGAAGCCTAGTGCTAAAATTACATAAGAATTAAGGCTGAGGAGGCGAGATGGAGTCTAGGAGGTTATTTTTATGCATTTTAGTTATTTTATGATTTCTACATAATAACTTGCCAATCATCTTAGTAGAAAGTGAATTGTGAGTTTTATAAATGGACCAGACTATGTCTAAATTGGGACAGAGACAGAACGCATTTGGCCTCATGTACACAAAAATGAAAGTAAAGATGGGGTGGAAGTTCCCAACTGAAGACAGAGGATAACCATACTGAAGAAAGACTTGGCTGTCATCTCTGACAATGGCATCTCCTGACACAGGATCAGGTACCAGGCGACCGAAGTCTAAAGTGAACACCAAGACGCGTTTAGAACAGTGACTTCTAATTTTGACCTTATCTGCCATCCTTAATGATCTCATAAGGAGATTCCCATGCTTTTATTTTTAAACGCCTCTAATGACTCACTGCATTACTCTACCAAATATTTAGAGATTTCCCGTGAGCTTTAAGCAAAGCTGGCGATAGTTTGATTTTTCTGTTAGAGAAACAGGAAGAAAGGAAGGAAAGGAGAAGTGACCATATAGGAACCAGCAAGTGGGTATTGACTCTGAAAGGCATTCTTTGGCAGTGGAGGCAAGCAAGAGAAACAACCAACCACACATATTTTCTATATGCAGACTTCCCTGATTGGTTATCTTCTAGATACGGGGAAAAGCCTATTTTGGCAAAGTGACTTTCCCCAGAGAGATAGGGACACAAATTTATTCACTCTGGGTAGGGCTATGTTGACAGATCACAACAAACAAAGAAAACCCAAAGACAACAACAAAACTCCACTCAAGTCTAGCTTAGGGAATTGGTAAATTTTATTGGATTATCTATAGGAACATGGATGACTTTAACAAAGCTATGTTATCTAAAACTCACCTCAGGGTGGCTACCAACACACAAAAGTGACATTTTTATGTTCCCTGCAGCTGGGCTAAACAGAGAGCCTCCTCTTATTCATAATCTTCTAGTTTTCAGGTACTTCCTGAAACTTGGGAGTTTTCTTTACTTCTTTTCCTTTCATAGAATATTTCAGCAGGAATAAATAGGTACACAGCATCTAGAGTTCAAGGGATGTCCCCTATCATGTCTTAGAAGGAATGGCAGCAGATGTGTTAGGTGGGCAATCTCATTGAGTGCACAGTTGGAAAGTAGGAACCAGGGAGGATTACAGATTGCTCCCAGAGACCCACTCTCTTCAGTGAAGACCCTGTAATGGCTACTTACCCTCCCAAGCCTGTGGGGGAAGAGTGGGCTTATGTGAGAATTAGCTATTCAGATATTTTCATTAGAGAAGATTCATTCCATCACCACACATCTAGGGAAGTGGAGGAGAAAGGGAAGATGGAAGGGAATTATGATTTTTCTCTGCTCTTTTTGTTGTCACCCACAGGAGAAGGGACTTCTGTGTTTAGTGAATGGGGGTGGGGTTGGGGAAAGGGAGGGGCATTTGGCTTCTGTTTCAAGGCCTTAATCTCAAGCTGGGCACAAAGTGGGAGCATGGCTCTGGCAGCTCTTTCCTTTTTTTCCCTGTGATCCTCTGGGAACTGCCTGTTATGCTCATTGTAATTGGTTACAATAAATACAGTCAATTGAAAAACATGGAAAATTCTAACAGCAGACGTTTCCCACACTATTGTGGAAATGTTGATGATTGAGACAGAAAATAACAAAATGAGATAATTAGTTGAATTTTTTTGCGTAAAATATATTCCATCCTTTTTAATGGTTTGCTTCCCTTTTCTCCTTAACTGGTCTACAGTTTTCCATGCTCACTGTAAAAAAACCATTCGGTTTTATTAGAAACACTTAAATTCTTGAAGTTACTCTAAGACTTGTTGAGAAATGAATGTCCCAATGCCAGAGTCAGTTTCTCAAAAATATTTTGTGGAGAATGCTCTTAAAATTTTTATAGGAGAGATGTAGCTGCCAAGCCCAGGCAGCATTTAAAGATGAGACGACCCACAAGGTAGGTAATGAGGAGACTGTAATGGCCAGCAGTACATTCAGGATAGGAAAACACAGGTCAACACTGCCCAGGGGCAGAGAGGAAGTCAGGCCACAATAACAACAAAACACAGTTTTCCAAACAAGCTTTGAAATAAGGATTCCCCTAGAGTTCTGAATTAATCCGCCTGACTGGTTCACACTCTCGTTTATACAATGTGAGGAGTGTAACTTGCAGAGTCTCCGCAGTTTTCCAGGGAGAGATGCAAACTCCACCCAGACGTTCTCATTCTTAATCTTAAATTTCTCGTCGGCATATCCATTCAGTAGTTTACAGCTGTTTCCTGCTCTGACCCATAAAGAGACAAGGCTCAAGATACTCAGTGAATACATCAGTTTGAATGTATCCCCCAATTTCATATGCCAAACTTAGACATCCGTGTGACAGCATTAAGAGGGTCCAGTGTGGAGGGAGTGACTAACTCAAACAACGGATAATCTTCCCACATAGGCTGATGACCCAGTGAATGAGGCTTCACGGAGTTCTCCTGGTCCTATGCCCTCACCCTTCCACTGCAGAGGGCGAGTCTCTTCCAGACAGTGATGCTGTCAGGAAATGCCTCTTCAACTTTCCAGCTTCCAGAATGGTGAGGAATATATTTTTCTTTTTTCTTTTTTGTAAATTACCCAGTCTTAGGTATTTTATTGTATTTTCACAAATGAACCAAGACATCGGTGGTGTTTTTGGAGGTTTTTCAGGATGTTTTCCTCTGCTGTTAATAATATATCAGATAGTCACCTCATACAGAGAAAGATTTATTCTGGCTCAAGTTTAGCAATTCCAGGTCATCCTCACTGCTTTTGGGCATCAGGGAGGTAAGCCATCAGAGCAGGAACACACACACCTCATAAGAGGAAGAGAGGGAGATGAGGAAGGGTCATGGGCTCACAGACACACCCTAGAGACCGATGACCTGTGATACTATGAAGGAGTTAACGTCCTGAAGGTTCTAATTGGATAGGGAAGAATAAAGGAAAAATACCCTCCCCCCCGCCTCTTGTCAGGAAAATTTTCTCCATAATCAAAAGATCTACAGTACAGAGGAGAAGCATTTTCGTCTGGTGGTTCTTAGGGTGAATATAGACTGGATATTTGACTCACAGAAAATAACATTGTGTATCTCAAAGAATTATAATAATTAGAAGGTGTTTATGTGAAGATATACTGATTTCCAACTCAGTGAATTTCCCTATTTCTGTGAATAGCATAGCTATACAAAAACTACTTGGACTGATTTCAAAGAGAAAAACCATGGAATGAGTGTCACGAGTTCTGACTCTCTTCTGAGGTTCCTGTCCTGTGGGTGATGAAACTTTTGAGTGCTCTATTCTCCTGCCAGGGGCTAAGGTTCATATTTTTACCATTGTGACTTTACATTTTCTATATTTCAGTCTTTCATAAAGAGAATGTATATTTCCTAGGAACAACTAAGAGGTGGTTTGCGTGCTCATTGGTAGGGTGTGAGAAAGAAAATAAAGGAATATTCATTTCTAAAGTCCTGTTTCTGATACCTCATCTCTGCTTTGTGCCCTTCACTTTCCCATTTTAGGATGAAATAGTGTGAGGTGAAGTATAAATAAGTATTTTTCTACTATAAGGCAAAATTGCTTTCTGGGTTTCTACTAAACACACAAGCACATGTAATTTAGAAGTTGATTAATAAATTGATGTTGAAACCATTTACAAAAGTACAACCTGAAAATCTGTATGTGGCAGTTGGTTTGGCTTACCAGTCAGCACAGATTAGGAACTGCCTGGAAGGTGAGCAACTCTGGGGATGTCTGTGGAGCAGTTTCCAGGGAGAGCTAACTCCTGATGGATTCAAAGTATGACAACATGGTTGAGAAGTACTGGGAAGGAGGGGTGGAACCTTACCGGAGAAAGTAGGTTACTGGGACATGCTCTTGGGTCATCTCTTGCCTGGATTTTCTTGTATTCTTTCTCTCTGCTTCCTGGCTGCATTTAATATGAGCTTCTTAGCCCTACTGTGTCCTCTTACCATGACAGATTGACACCTCAGAAACTATGAGCCAAAGTGTTGTTTCTGCAAGGCAATCTGTCACAGAAACTATGGCTAATTAGCAAATGATTATGTATAATTTACACATTCATGTGAACACATTTTCTGCTTCTTGCCCTTATTTGTCAGTCCTCAAAGGAGAAATCTCACCTTGACATTCAGGATTTTTTATTTCTTGAAAATATTCAAAATACGGACAAATATAAGCTGATTGAGATGTCATCTCTCTTACTTTCCAGCCTGAAGTTTACTTAATTCATCATAAAGGGCTGAGGGCAATTCTGCTTTCTATAGAGGACCCATCAAGCTTCTGTATTGTGGGATGTAGGCCAGTGTTCCTTCAGGTGTGGTCCTATAGCCATCTGTTTTGAATTTATCCAGCACAGTCCTGAATTCTTCTGAAGTCCACGCAAAAATTGACTAAATAAGACATATGCTTGTAGGGATATTATGTTGTTCATTGAAAATAATTGTCCCCGCCTGTGAGTTTAATAAAAAGCGCTGATTGGCCAAAGGCAGACAGGAAGTGTGGGCGGGGCTACCAGACTAAAAACTCTGAGAACAGGAAGAATAGAGCAGAATGCCTGAGAGAAGCCAGAAGAAGCAGAGGACATCTATGCTGCTCTAAGAAAAGGTACTGAGCTGCATGGCTGAACTGGATAAGAGTCATGGGTTAGTTTAAGGGTAAAGAGTTAGAAAGTTATATGCCTGGGCCTTAGGCCGATCAGCCTAAAACTATTGTAAGCATCTGTGTGTCTCTGCGGGTCTGCGGGTCTAAACCTTGGAGGCCTGAAAGTCTGGGCCAGAAACCCCCTACTACATATGCTAAATGCACAGGGCCTGCAGTGTCTTTATCAGGTTCTCTGTGCATATGTTAATGCTTCCAGTTTAGCATTTTTATGGGACTCCTGAGTGTGCAAATGAGTGGGTCTCTGATTCTTGGTGCCTCCTTTTGGGCTCTTTTTCTTCAGTTTGTTTTTCTAGTCAAATTCTGATGTGATAGCTTTTGTTCTATCTTATTATCTATTATCTTGTTAGATTTTATTGTTATTATTAGAAACCTGCTTGCTTTCTAATGAGAGACAGAAAGGGAGTCGATCTGGATGGGAGAGGAGGTGGGGAGGAGCTGGGAGGAGTAGAGGCAGGGGGAACCATAATCAGGTTTAGATTAAGTGAGGAGAAAAATCTATTTTCAATAGAAGGAAAAAAGATGTATGCTAAAAAGCCCTTGTCAGAGAGTTGCTTGAATATACTGTGTCTTGAGATCAACTGAGTTAGCTGCTTCTCTCATCGCCTCGAGCCGATAACCAACAAAACAACTCGGTGAAGGAAGGGCTAATTGGCTCACAGCTTGAGAGTATAGCTCATCATGGTGGGGAGGTATGGTGCTGGAAACGGTTACAGCTGTGGCAGCGGGGGCTTGAGGCAGCTGGTCACACCATGTCTACAGTGAGGAGGCAGAGAGAGATGAATGCGAGGATTCAGCTTACCTTCTTCCTTTTATTATTCTGCTCAAGACTTCAGGGCACGAGATAGTTCCATCACGTTCAGGGTGGACACTTCTTCCTCAGGTTAGCCCCCAGAAACACCCCGCAGACACACTCAGAGGTGTGTCTCTCAGGTGACTACAAGTCAAGTGGACAATCAAGACCAACCAGCACATCCATTGATTCGGAGAGTGAAGCTTAACCAGGGACGAGATGGAAGATGCTGCTAAGAAAGGGGGGGGGGGGGAGGTCAGAGGCTGAGGAAAGAGAGGATGGAGAGGCGGGAGGAGAGATTTCTCCAGGTGAGCTGAGCTGAGGGGAATGGGCTCCATGGTGTAGGAGACTGCATTGCTCCTCCAAAGGCACCAGCGGTCTGTGTCTGTGATGCAGGAGGGCCAGTCCCAGTGGCCAGGCAGCTGGACTGAGGGAGGGTCCATCCTCCGAGAAGCAGTGTCCAGCAGGTGCTCCAAAGTGACATCATGTCAAGTGTACACGTCCCATGTGTATATTCCACATATCTATGCCATACATATTTCATATGTGCTCCATATATGTATGCATGCCTGTGTGTGTGTGTGTATGGAAACCATACAGACCAAAGACCACAGTGAACTTCAATATTATGTAAGAATCCATGACTTATATGGCCATGCAGGTAGGTATATTTTAGTGTTCGAATACAGACTTAAATTATTATGACTCTGAAAACTTTAACAATTGTTATTTTAAAGGTACATGGAGATAGCGCATGCCATTTGAACATGAGAATTTCAATATTGAATACTCATTGAAAATTGAAATCATATTGCAGAAAGTTCAACTCTTGTTTTGTTTCATATTTCAGTGAGTGTAAATATAAAACAAATCATTCACTTTTTGAAACTCTCTCAGAGAATTCTATGGTGGGCGTCGAGAGAAGGAAGTCTGTTTTTATCTAGTGAACCCACGAGGGAAACCAAACTCTTAATGTAAATTCAAGGGATTTCTTGTTTCTCACAATGTCAGCTGTTTCATATCTTTGTGTGAAGCATCAGGTTATCTGTGGGGTGTTCTTCCTTTTCTAGATTCAGATGTTTATATTTTGAGAAATAAATGATATCTTCAGATTTAATATTTGTTCACTTTTGATAGATGGAAGCTGAGTTGTTTTGATCATATTAATAAATCCATTTAAATACTTTCCCACTATTCTATGGTCAATTTGAAATAATTTTCAAGGCATTGTGTGAAAAATCTAAATATTTTATTATGTGTTTGAAATGTCACGTGAAATGAGAGCATTTTTTAAAAGGCAGTCTGAATCATGCTATGAGAATTTGAGGCTTTTGATTTTTCACTGTTACTTTCGTGTAAAGTGTCAATTAAATCTTGGATATGAACATAAGCTTTTGGCCTGAAGAAAAACGGTGTCTAACTGCTTCCCAGGTAACACCAGAAATATCAGTTATTATGAAGATATGATCAGATTGCTTTTCAGTCTGGGCACTGAGGTCAATTGATTGATGTAACTGTGAACTGAGTCATTTCATGCTGCTGCAAATTAGTTTTTTCACTTGTAAATTGGAGATAATCTTTTTGCATGCTTACCTGGAAGGGTTTCTATGGGTTAATTTGAACTTCTGTCTGGGAGACAGGCTGTGTGGCTACCTGGAGTGAAGTGTGAAATCAAAGGAAGATTATTAGATGTATGTATATGAACAAAGTGATGGATGGATGGATGCATGTATGGATGGATAGGTGGATGCTGGATGCATGAATGGATTGATGGATGGATGCATGGATGTATGGATGTATGGATGTAAGGATAAATAGATGTATGTATGTATATATGTATGTATCTATGGAAAATTCACAGGGACAGGAACTCAAACCAAGAGGAAGGAAGAGTTATGTGTCTAGAGGATATGGGTTCATATTATTCTGTGCTTGCTTGAGAAAATTCTGAAGAGTCATGACCAGCAGGATCTCGGACCTTCGACATGTGGGTGTTTGGACATCTGAAGCCTCATCCGTCTGTCCTTGGCTTTGTCAGAGGCATTGTCCGTGCTTGCTGTCAGACAGATGGGAGCTTTCAGAGGTGGAATGACAGGAAGGAACAGGGAACCTGGGGGTGGATGAGAAGAAAAGGAGGAAAGGAATGTTCACGGGAAGAAAATAGATCTCCCTGGAATTCTCATTCTGTTTCTGTAAAGGCTACAGAGGGAGAGAGGAGGGAGTGTGTGCAGAAGGAGGAAGAGGCTTAGTGGCTTCTGTGAGGGAGAGCTCAGGGGCCTTTCAGGGACAGGTTTGACTCAAGGCTGTGTTGAGCAGTTAGACAGGGAATGATGTGGCAAGACAATGCAGTGCAGAGATGATTTGCATGAGCACAAGTTTCTGGAGCAGAAAACCTGAAGCCAGGAACAGGCTGTCTAAGACAGCAAGGAGGTTCGTTCTAACTAGGCTTCTGTTGAAGAGTCCCAGGACTGGGCTAGCTAGGCCTTAGCTGAAGCCCACATTCAGATGCCTGATGTTTCTCACTTGTAGTTTATGCTGGGCATGTCTGTGAAAGCAATAAAGCACACATATGCATTCATGTATAAACACACACACACACACACACACACACCACTGTACAACACCACAACACTCATATGTACATACTGCACATATACACCATATATGCAAACACACACAAATCCCACACCCTCATATCTACATATATAAATTTAAATGTAGATTTCACATATGTGAGAGAAAACATGTGATGTTTGCCTTCCTGGTTTATTTCACTAACATAATGATCTCCAGTTACACTCTGTCCCAGAAATGTCATGACCTCACTTTTCTTCACAACTGCATAGATTCCATTCTGTAATAAGTGGTGCATTTTCTTTATCCATTCATATGTTGGACATCTGCAGTGATGCTCCAGTATCTAAGCTATTGTGAGTAGAGCATCAGTTAACATGGACACAAGTGTGATGTGCCATCTATGTCTTGCTCTGTATCTGTGAATGAAAGCTCTTAAGATGAAGAGACAAACCTTTCTTACTCACAGAGGCAGCTTGCATCCTTTTTCAAGCTCCAGGTTTGCATGTCTGGTGTTGAAGTGGCTGTACATGCAGCGACGTACACCACAGAGAAGGAAGGTAGAGACACCGGAACTGACTGGACGTGCTTCTCTGAGAGGGGAGATAAAGGAAAGAGTGACAGAGGATGAAGAGTGAGCCGGCCCTCTCCAGGGAGAGGACAAAATGCTCCTTGTTAGCCACCTTCAGGTGGAAGTGGTTCTGGGGAGACAAACTGTGTGTCTTCCCAGCAGTTTCTGCCCTTTGGGCTGCTCTCCAATTAGCCTGTAAGTTGGGAATGAGAAAGCACTTGGCACAAATATATGAAAATGCTCACACAGCCTGTCTATTATTGCATTCCGTCCCATTTGAAGCTTCATACTTTCTCCTGTTTTCCTTGGTGAGAGATGAGACTAGCTATAAATTAACTGAGATTTGAATTAATGTCTAGGGACAACACAGAGTGATTCATAACTGGTGCTAGATACAGCCCTTCTCAGACTCCCCTGATGCTGAAGCAGCCTCCCCTTTTATTCGGTGTTAGAGGTCCTCAGGCCTTCATCACTGGAACTCAAGGTCTTTCTTAACCCCTTCCATAAGATGGCCTTGGAGCAGGCTTGGTGTGTGGAGATGTTAGCTAGTATGATGGACCACCAGGGAGCCAGGCCTCAATTCCAGATGGGTGTGCAATGGATGAGCTCATACTCAGTGCGGTGGGGAAGGGAGCCATGACTCAGCCTTCAGCTGGAATACAGCTCAGTGGTAACATTTGTCTGCCATTTTCAAGGTTCTGCAGCAAAAGGAAAGGTTCTGGGCTATGTTTTCATGTTGAGGAAAATAAAAATAATTTACTATGCAAAACAGTATAAAGTATATTAAGTATATAGCTATATAGGATAAAACATAGTCTTTTTTTTGTAATTATTTGCTGACTGCTGCCTCAATATCAGACCCTATTTCCTGGCATCATTATGGACTCATTACACGATGCTTGAAAATATAATTTGAGATTCAGGCAACATGGCTTTCCACATATAAGCCCAAAATAATAAAAAAAATCAATTCACTTTAGTATTTTTCTACTGCCTTAATTTTAAACTTTTAAATATTTCAAATAAAATTTCATTAGATTCTAGGATAAAAAAATCAGGGATGTGGAAAAGAATCTTGGAAAGGAAAAGAGATAGAAAAGGTTCAGTAAGAAAGTAGAATTGAAAAGGTTTACGTCTTCTACAAAACAATAAAGGTTTGGTGAATTTCAGAATGTTAACATATTTCAAATAAGGCATTCTGCATTGTCTTTTAGCTCTGCTCTTGTAATCTTAAATTGCTACTCAATATCATTAATTAAGAAGATTTTTACTTATGGAATACATTTATAAGGATTTTGAGTACCATCACTTTTAAATTCCTAGTCTTCAGGCAATTATCCTGTTGAATATCTCCCTCTCCATGGTATGACCTGGGGTGATGGTAACAAGCTGCCTTAATATTAATTGGATTATTAATTAGACAAGAAAGAGCTAGCAAGATGTCCCGGCGAGTAAAAATGCTCGCTTGCAAGCTTCACAGCTTGAGTTTGACTCCCCAGAAACCATGACAATCTCCCACATCATATATACATACCCATCCATCCATAGACAAAAGCAAAGAAAAGTTCTAAAAATTAGAAGAGAAGATTATATTTGAAGCAAGACTGCCATGTGTGGCGGTGCTTGTCGATGTAACCACCCACAGGAACTCTTCCCAGCAAAGGGGGGAGGAAGGGCTGTAGGTAAAGACTTGCCAACAGCTCCCTGAAGTCAAAATCCATCAGGTTTCACACACTCTGCTTCTCAGCAGCCCTCTTGTCCCACTTTTGTATGAAGAGGAGTTGGGGTAACGTGAGGGGCAGAGTGAGAAATTCTGATTTTAACAGAGGTATTAGCTCCTGTGAAGTTGGGTTCCTGAGTAGAGTAGTGTGGGCAACTGTGGACATGGTTGACATCAAATGAAGTGGCTGCCAGTCTGATGATGGTGCCTACTGAGGACAGTTCTCCTTAGGCACCCACGATGGACTTGGCTTAGATGATAACTGCATCCAAATACCATCCAATGAATGTTTATTTCTCCAACTCTTATTTCCTTTTGAATAACATGATATGTAGAACATTTTATTCCCTGTCCTTTTTAGAGTATCCTGTCTCCTGGCCACAGGTATCATGTTACTTGAGTCTTCTGTGGTTTTGCTCCTGGGAGCACGTCCTTGAACTTGCACATGAATACATGCACACACCCCTGCAATAACACAGAGAGGTAGGGCTGTTCAGCCTTACTGCAAACAACAAAACATCTCAATAAGACAGCTAAGCCTTCAGAAACATTGCTGCACGTGGGAGGTCTGCTGTATCATTGTGTGGCGATATATTGTTTATCTAATAAGGTTTGCCCGAAAGATGAGAGAGACAGGAAGAAGCCACAGCCACTTTTCACCTAGCCACTCCTCATGAATCCTCACACTGAATGCCTCTGAACCCTCAGCTGAAAGGGAAGGATGTTGTAGGCAACGGGATGAACCCCTGCCTCCTGCTGCCTTATATTTCTTTCTGTTTCAACGTTCCTAATGCTGGGATTAAAGGCATGTTTCCCAAGTACTGGGAACTGAGACATTAAAGATGTGCACTGCCACTGCCTGGCTCTGTTTGCCTTTGAACTTCTGCCTCCTGAGTGGTAGGATTAAAGATGTGTTGTCACCACTCCAGGACCTTCACAGCTAAAATCTGTGGCTGACTCTGTCCTCTGATCTTCAGGTAAACTGTTAGATACACAATATATCATCACACTATTGAACAGAGGTAGACTTTTCCCAGAAAAAGTAGAGAGCGACACATCTGTTAGTTTTGTGCATGAGAGACAGACGTATACACTACCAGATGCCACACCAGAGTTTATTCAGGGGAGAGAGAGAGAGAGAGAGAGAGAGAGAGAGAGAGAGAGAGAGAGAGAGAGAGAGAGAGAGAGAGAGAGAGAGAGAGAGAAGGGGTGGAGAGAGAGTTTCCTGTTTTCATGTGATGGGCAGCTCCTTTTAAGAGAGTGGGTGGGCACAGATTTGCATAGGCATGCCTAAGGGTGTGCCCTCTGTATACTGGCGCCATGTTGGGTTTACCATATGGGGGCTACATGAAAGGCATTCTTATTTCACCCTGTGCCATGTTGGGTTTACCATGTACCTGCTATGTGCCATGAACTACTACATATCACCCTTTTTGATTATTATAAAAAGAAAACTGGGTTGGGGGGGCAGGGGAAAATGGAACAGAGTTGATGGATCTCCTAAGGCTGACTCAAGCTGTCTTATGGGTGAAGAGCTGTATCTTCTGGCGATCTCTGCCACAGGAGGAGGCTAAGGAGCTGGTCAGATAGATTTTTGCCAGTAGGAGGTATCTTTCTTGGTTGGTTTTCTCATCTCCCCTGTGACTCACCTTAAGAAGCTAATGCTAAGACTTCTGCCTGTCGAGTCAGTGGTCCCCTCTCAAGAGATGGAACTCTGATGTCAGGGGTAGGGTAAAAAATGGGTCAGGAGTTACTTTTCTTTAGCGCTCTCAGAATCTAAGTTAGTAGACTGTGAGAGTGCATTTGTGAGGCTTCAGAGCTGACTTGCCAATAAGCAGGTCACAAATTTGCCTCTGGCCAAGACCCACCTTGGTGTGTTGCAATTCTAATGGAGGTCTACAAATGGAATAGCCTCAGCTCCCAGGGTGTGCTACATTTGTCTCGTGAACTTTCTCTGCACAGTTCTAGCCTGTTTCCAAGCTCACCTTCACTCTTGAGAAGTTTTTGACAGAGCAAACAGGGTATAAACTTTTACTATCTTATCTGTGGATCTGGTCGTGTGGCTAGAAACAGATGGTGGAAGAACAGAAACCCAGAGGAGAAAGTTTAGAGCTGAGACATGGAAAGAGATAGGGGAAAAGTTATCTATTATAAAATATTAGAGTCCAGGGAGCTGTTAGGTGGCTATTTTGAGATATGATCTGAGGGATACTAAAGCCATTTCTTTGTGTAAAAATAGATAAGCTTGGTGGTGTCTAAATAAGGCATAAGACTAAGCAACTTGAGAGTCTCAAGCACACATCCTAGAGGTGAGGATGGAGAGATATTTTCACTGGCTTATTCCCCATTATTGAGGCCCAGAGGGGATGGATTCCACTGTTAAACCTGGGTTGTCACCCAGTCAACAAGTGGTCTGGGGGACACAACTCTAGCTACTGCTTTCAGCAGCAGGCTCTAGGACACGGCCAAGAACTGTGCTATCCGCTGTGAGGATGGGCATACAAACGAAGCAAGGATCACTAGACACTCCTCAGCACCTATGATATGCGTAGGGCAGAACCTGAACCAACGTTTGCCGCTCCTAAAACCTTGGTAGTTCTCAGGAGCAAAACCCGACACTAGCCACCACAGGCACTCGTCAGCACCCGGAGTGGGCGTCCAGTGCAAGCTACCAACAGGAGCTCATCAGCACCTAAAGTAGGTGCTAAGGCACAGCCCTGAGGGCCATTGTCTGGGAACAGGATCCAAGGATCCAGCCTGGGCTTCTGTAGCAGGGAAGGCCAGAAATGAGTGTTGGCTGAGAAGGAACAGCTGTAACCAGTAAAGATCGTGGCTGGGGGTGGCCCTCTGAGGGACTAGAGTCCTACTGGAGACAATAGTTTAAACCGAATGGAAAGGGGAAAACTTATTAATAAAAGCCAGTGGAGTTTGAATGAGGTGTGGCAGGCAGAGGGAAGGTGGTCTGGCAGTGGCCCCGGCCCAGGTTCTTCTGACTTATGTGCACCTATGTCCAGGAGAGGGCCATCCGAGTCACAGTACCATAATGTTAGTTTCACACATGAGAGATAGACGCACACACTACCAGATGCCACAGGAGAGTTTATTCAGGGGAGTTGATGAGAGAGAGAGAGAGAGAGAGAGAGAGAGAGAGAGAGAGAGAGAGAGAGAGAGAGAGAGAGAGAGAGAGAGAGAGAGAGAGAGAAGGGAGTGAGAGAGGAGGGAGAGGAGAGTTTCACATGACAGGCAGCTCCTTATAGAGAGCAGGTGGGTGCAGATTTACATAGCCATGCCTAGGGGTGTGCTCTCCATACACAGTGTCCTGCTGGTGCCATGTTGGGTTTACCATGTGGGGACTGCATGCACGGAATTCTTATTTCACCCTGTACCATGTTGGGCTTACCATGTGCCTACTATGTGCTGTGAATCATTACAAGATCCTTGGGTGTCAGGAGACAGAAGAACTATTGTTTTGAAATGCCAGTTTCTAGCTGTCACATTCAAAGACAGCGCAGGCCAAGCAATGCTCGTAGATTTTGAAGTAGGAGAGAGAGAGACAAACTGATCTGCTGGGGCAAATTTGCTTCATGCTTCTAGAAGGGGTTCTCTCCTTCAGCAGGCTCTTCAGGCTGTTTCCTTGTGGCACTGAAGCCTTTTATTTTTAATGGGGGATTGTATTGAATTTATACACCACTTTGGGAAATATAGCTATTTTCATGATCTTAATTCTGCTGATCACCAAGTGTGAGTACAGAGGGCTTTATTTGGCTAGGTTTATTTCTATGTATTTTATCTGTTGAAGTTATTGTGAAAAGGATTATTGATCCTATCCTCGGCGTTTTTGATTTTGGCATCTAGGAAACTTGGTAATTTTTACATGTTGATTATTGCTATTTTGATGAAAATATTTTTGATTTTTTTTTGGGGGGAATCTTTATTATTATTCTGAAGTAGAGAAGCTGCTCTATTGATGATTCTGCATACACACATATACATACACACTCATGTATATATATGCAAGTCACCATGAAGCCTTAGCACTCCTGTAACCAGACATGTTGATCAGATGTCATTGAAAATTCCATGACATTTCTTACTTTGACCTACGAGTGGGCTCGAAATTGCTACTTTAGTATTCTTTACCTATCTTTCTTTTTAATTGAAATTAGATTTTTTTCATATAATATATTCTGATCACGATGTCCTCTCCCCAAACACTCTGAGATTCCTTCCCACAACTCTCCACTTGCCCAAACCCACATGCTCTCCTTTCTCTTTTTCTTCAGTTTTGAAATAATGTGATTTTGCTTTTTTAATTTTTTTTAAATTTTTTTTTTACCCCGTGTATTTTTCCTGGCATTGTGTTGGCATCGGTGTATGAATACAAAATTATTTTGTCTATGTTTAATGAAGCCTAAATCCTCAATAGTTAAGACAGTATCTTGTGTGAAGTGGTCTTTTGTTAATTATTTGTTGAGTGGATAACTATAAGAATGAATGAATAGGCAAGGCTTATGAAAATAAAAACAAATTTTTATTACAGATATAAGATTATACCAGAGAGCTGAGCAAAGTTTACACACTTACTTGGGATGCCTATTGCCACGTGAGAGAGATGAAAAAAGGGGGAGTCAGGAACGGTGACAAAGATGCCAGCTCCCCCCCCCCCCCCCCCCCAGTTTTCCTCAGCATTGGTCATAAGTACAAGTGCATGGTCAGGGGTTTGTAGAGAATTCAGTTGGTAAAGTGCTTAGTGTGCAGACATGAGAATCTCAGTTTGCCCAGAACCTATGAAGAAGATCTAGGTGTGGTGGGGCACACTTGCAATTCCAGAGCTATGGAGAGAGTGACAGGAGGGTCCCTGAGGCTTGATTGTTGAGCCAGTCTAGCTCAGTTGGTGAGTTTCCGGCAATGAGAGACCCTGTCTCAACAAACAAGGTGAGGAGAGATAGAAGATACCTAATGCTAACTTCTGATCTCCAAGTACACAAACACACGTCTGTGCACCTGCACACATTCATGACAAAAGTCAGAATTTGAGAGATCAACAACTGATCGACATGTCATGATGGAAAGGATGCTGTAGTCAGTTGACAGGGATGCTGTGACTGAAAGGGATGCCTTTGCCATATCTGTGGGAGATTATATTGATTGCTAATCGATGTAGGTAGACCCAGCTCCTGTGGATAGCACCATTTCCTACCTATAACCGCTACCCATGCAGTAAGAAGCAGAAGGCTTACATCTTAACACTAATTGACCCACACTGAGCAAGAGAGATGGAGACATTTGGAGAGATCTGGTAAAACACTTACATCCTTCTTAGGAGAGAAATAAGCTCATAGTTATCAGGATCCACTACCTCATAACATGTACCACTCAGTGAAGTTGTGACTTACTTAGCTATGAAGTATAGAGAAAAATGGGCTATGCATTATCTGGACGTTGTGCTCAAAGCTCTTGGAAAGAGGTTAGCACACAGAAAATGTTGCCAATTATTATGGTAATGGGGAAATTCTGCACTGACTCCTTTATCATCCTTACAAAATCTAAACCTCAAAGCAGTACCTTTAGTTATTGATTCTTGTGAATGCGTGATACTCAGAGCATCTGGCAGTTGACTTGTTACCTGCAGTGGTTTGTGGCCAGCCAGAGTGGGTGGCAACTGTCTTGCTGGAGTGTGGTTCTGACAAATCCCCATGGAGAGTCATTACTGCCTGGTTCAGGTTTGTGAAGATGTGTGCAGGGCTTGGAGGAGCCTGTGGAGGCAGAGTCAAGACAGCAACTCTTCATAGCATCATTAGAGAGATCATTTTAATATCACTGCAGCCTTGGAGTTAGTACGTTATCTATGTTATCCATAAACAACTCTAAGGCCCTATAGTGATGTGTATTAAGGGTTCTTAATGTCTAGTTAGTCTTCTAAGTACAGAAATTTATCACAATTAGTCCCTCTACACCAGTGTGCCTCTGTGTATGTGCTCACATGCATGCACACTTATACATGTGTGTCTCAGGAGCTAGGCACAGCTTGCCTTGCCTATCTCTTCCACTGCTCAGTTTCTTGTTCCTTCACAAGTAAAGTGACAAGTATAGGGACTGGTGCTGGGGTCCTTGTATGTGAGGACATGCGCCTACTGTGGGCTGTTTTCCCAACCTCGTTAGAGAATGCAGCATGTGGAGAAAGTCAGATTTTTTTTTGGCTTCTCTGCTGAAGTGCTCTGGTGAACTGAAGAATTCCTGTATGTTTAACTCACCGGAGCAGAGTCGGTGTGCAGGCGGTGTTCTAACAAAGCCTTTCTAGGTCTTTCCTTGATCTGGAACAGCACATTGCATTTTCCCCCTCTTTTTCTTTTTCCCCCCTTTTTTCATTTCCGGGAATTTGTTTCATTCTCTGAATTTTTGTTAATTATGTTCTAGAAGTACAGCGAGGGTTTGATGGATATACCTAGTATCATCTTCAGCCTGAACACTAAGAGAGACAGAGGAGTACTTAAAGGACAGACAGAATGGACATACGGATGGAAGAATGGATGGATGACAGACAGGTGAATGAAGCTAGGAACATAAATGTGAACCTAAGAGAGTGGCTGGATTTGGCTTTAGTTCTTTAGCATCCGTTGCAGCAGAGGAAGCAAGGCAACTACCGGAAGCCATGAAATCATCTCCGGGTTGTCTGATGGGCACTATTAAAGGCCCAGTCCTCACGGTCCACAGGGCCGTGGATTTCCAAGTGGAAGGGAACAACTGTAGACCTGGTTCTCTTCACAAATGTTAGAAGCTGAATGCTGATTTCAAGCAGATGGAAATTTCACTGTAAATAGCTAATGGCAACAAGTCAGAAGCAACACCAGGAGGGATGCAGATGTCAGCAACAATACCTTAGTAGGCACATCCAGCTCACCGAAACCCTCAAGAAAGGAAGTGTCTCTCCCTGAGCAGTTAGACAAGGGACAAAATCCAGCACTCGCTGCCATATTTTTATGGATATAAGGTAAATGTGGTGGTTATTAGCCAAGCTATTCACACAGACAGTGTGGATGTGGAGACTCCCAGGGGGCCTGAAGCTGAAGCCTACAGCACTAAGCCCCCTCCCCAGGGTCTGGGTCTAAGGTTTAGTTTCTAAGAAACTTGCCAACCTGTTGTCTTAGCCTCTCTTCCATGGAAAACAGATGGGGAGATGCTGGGGCTGGGGCAGGAAGGTCAGAGTTTGCATCTGTTAGGAGTTTTCCAGAATGGAGGCCGTAGAGCCAAGGCCGGAGTTTGGCTTTGTGCCTTGCACCAGCTCATCACTGGGTGTGGACCGCCCCTGTCACCGGTTACGAACTTGGACGGAGGTGAGTCTCAGTTTCAAGTGGCCAGCAGCCTGTGGAAAGAATGTCTTGATACTAAGTGGGGCTACTTATATTATGCCATCTATTGGAACATTTTTCAGGAAAATATTTCCTTTTAGGTAGTATACTATATATTTCTTTCTTTCTTCTTTTTTTCCTTCCTTCCTTCTTTCCTTTTTAGATTTTATTTTAGGTTTTGAGTTTTGTCTGGTACATGTGGAAGTCAGACAAGAGTGTCAGATTTGCTAGCACTGGAGTTATGGGTGGTTGTGAGCCAAAATGTGGGTGCTGGAAATTGAACCTGAGCCTTTTACAAGAGCAGCCTCTGCTCTTAACTGCAGAGCCATCTCTCCAGCTTCAAGCCAGTATCTCTAACGATGAACTTTCCTCTAAGGAACTGTATCCGGGAGCGTCAGACTGAGGCTGCCACACTGAGGAAGACCTTCATCTGACTGTCAGAGGAGAATGAATAGAAGAAGAAAATGGGATTTATAAAAATCAGGTTATCTCTGTCCTTGGACAGATCCTCCTAATAGGTACATTAGTAACCCGTATTTATTCTCTTTCATGTTCTGGAACATTAACACCCAACCCAGTGACCTAAGAAATTCAGTGCAGCCACTGAATGGGCCTGATTTTGTCCCTGCACTGGTTCATGCTGTGCTCAAGCTGACTAGTTTTCTGGAGCCTCTCTGCTCTAGCAGTGAAAATGACTGCTTACCTGTGAGCATGATTATTGTGACTGCATAGCTGTGAAAAAGGTAAATCGTATTTTGGGATGGTCTTAGTGATAAGAACTGCATGAAGATGTGGTGGGGAGAACCAAGGAAAAGACCGTAGACACTGTTTAATTTCAACTCTGCAGAAACTCACAGGGATTTTCTTGTAGCAACAAAGCAGGAAGCCGGTAGAGGATGGCAACCCCCTCCATTTTTTTCCATCTCTCCCTCATTTCAGTTGCCCGGATAAGAAGCAAAACTATATAGATCCCACTGTTCTCTTCACAAAGCTGGTTTCCAATCAATCTTTGATTTCTACCAGTCAGATCTACCCTTTGAACAATTTTCTTATTATCTGTGCTCCTATAGAAGCTTCCATCATTTACCCCCAGGCTACATCTGTGGATCCTCATCTTCCTATTTCTATTGCAACCTTGCCTTCTCCTGAAAATTTTTGGCAAGATTGTCGTGAAATTGTTGAGCTATTGATACCCGAGGAAGAAATGAGTGTTGGTATGGCTGGTGGGGAGCAGCTGAATCACCCTGGAAAAAGGTGTCTGCAGGGACACAGAACAGTGAGGGTAACACCCATGGTGAGGAAGAGATGAGTAGATTGGTCAGAGGGTGGGTGGGAGGGAAGGCTGCTTCTGGTGTTTCTAGTTTACTGTGTCTTCCTGGAGACTTCAGTAAAGCTTTCAAACCAAAACAGCTGCACACGTACACAAAGATACCCTCCCAAAAGTGAGGGCTTCGTAAACATGAGAAGCTTCTTTGTATTTAGAACTGAAGAGAGAACTGGGTTTCTTGTTAGACTAAAGAATAAACTGGGAGATCAGAGACCCTGAAAGGATGAGAGACCCGAGATAAGGCCTGGAAAGGAGAAGGACTCTGTAGCTATTTTTCCTCAGTCACTATGGGTTGGAACTTAGAAATGACCATGGTTAAAGGAGGGATTTAAAGAAAAGGGAGCCTTTCCTATATCTATATGTGATGTTTAAACAGTGATGAGCCTGAGAAGAACTACTTCTCCAAGATGTGGTTTTGAGTTTCCACCTAGTCTATGCTCAACAAGGAAAAAGTGTCAAGACAAAGCAAAAGGATGAAGGTCTCTGTAGATGGCAACTTGAGAGAAGCAAATAATGATTAGTAAGTAAAATAGGTTACTATACATCCCTGTGGCATCATATGGCTAAGGGTCTAAAGCTACCAATGGTTAACGTCCTTTGTTGGTCCATTTGCTGTTGCTATGATGGGATACCTGAGGCTGGGAATCTTTATAAACAAACAAACAGAAAAGAAGAAGAATGTATCTCAGAGTTCTAGAAGTCTATGGGGCTGGTGGTCACATTATCCCGGACTCTTGGGAGAGCGTATGGTGGATGACATCACAGTGGCAGAATGTATGTGAAGGGAAGACATGATGTGGAAGCAAACAGGGATCCGGACTGCTTCAAGACAAAGTATAAAGTTTAGGCCTTTATAACAACTTGTTCTCTTAGGGAATTCCATGAAAATAACCCCCAATTTCCTCCGGTGGTGGTGATCCCAATGACCCAGGGAATTCCCATTCAGTCCTACCTTTTTATTTTTTCTATGAAATTCTGTTTTTTTCTCCCAACAAAGTATTTTTAGAGATTATTTAAGAATTTCACAAAATTCACCGCATCATACTTATTTCCCACACCTCCCAGGTCTCCTCTGACTCTTATAACCTTCCTCCAAAAATGAAGACAAGAAGAGGAAGAGGAAGGAGAAGAAGAGAATGAGGAAGAAGGAGAAGGAAAAAGAAAAAAAAGAACCAAGCCCAATTTGTGTTGTTCATAAACTCACAGGAGCATGGTTATATTCCCAGTGGCCAACCTCTTAAAGAGCACAGTGCCTCACCCTACCCCCACTGCAAGCCATCAATTGTAGAGACCTACACTTGAGAATCCTTGGCATGATTTTCAAAAGTTCTCTTCAGTGGTTTCCTTTTAAAGGCTGTTTCTTTTTTGGGGGGGTGAGGCTGGAGCTGAGGGAGAGGCCTTCTATGTTTCTCATTCTGAGCTGTGAACAGAAGCTTCCTTGTCCTTTACAGTCGGTGGGAACACAGATCATGGACTTCCACATGGTTTCTGGGGGCAGTATGGACTGTGGACAACCACATGGGCTTGGATGTCAGCAGTGCAGGCCACATGAGCCACGGACACTATCATAGCCCTTTGAGGTAGCATAGGCCAGGATCATCCATATGATTCTCAGGGGGCAATCCAGCCTGTGGACATCAGCAGGGCTCCAGGTGGTAGCACAGATCACAGACATCCTTAGCCCTAGGTGGACCACAGGCATCATCGTGGTTGGTTCATGTATGAAGCACAGACCGTGGTCAGTCCTACTCTTTGGGTTTTTTGTTTGTTTGTTTGTTTGTTGAGACAGGGTTTATCTGGCTGTCCTGGAACTCGCTCTATAGAGCAGGCTTTAATCCTAGCTCTTAAAGGCCCCAGTAACTGTTAAAGTTTCCAGACTGAGGATCAAGCTTTTATGTCATGAGTTCTTAGGGGACACACTTAACGTAGAGCATCTTTGTTTTTCCTAAGAAGGGGAGATGAGATACTTTCTGTTTCTGTATATCTGTCATGCTTTCAGGCAAGAGTGCATGCATGTGCGTGCGTGCATGCGTGTGTGTGTGTGTGTGTGTGTGTGTGTGTGTGTGTGTGTGTGTGTGTGTGTGTGTGTGTAAGCCTCCTGAATTTGCTCCTTGTCTTCAGTTAAATGATCCTGAAGACATCAGGGTATGCATTCTGATCTGTCTGTAAAGAACATGGATGTTTAGGAGAGGTGGAGATGACTCAAGGACCTTCCTATTGGGTCACTGGCCAGAAGACAGTTACACAGTAGTCCTCAATTCATGCCCTCTAAAGTACCAGTGTATCTCCTGTGATACATCCCCTGTGATTCCATGCAGCTTCCAGGTGGAATCTACATTGTGTCTATGCACACAAGGCTGGTTCTCTGTGGAGCCACCTCCCACCCTTCCCCTGGGGCTTCCAAACTTTGGTTAGAGGCATCTAATGGACATACCTCGGCATTGTTTGTCTTTTGGGAGGGAAGGTCAGGTCCTCTTAGTTATCTGGCTACTTTCTTCATCTTAAAATTTTCTCTCCATTATTATTTCTTCTGTCTTTTCCTCTTTTTTTCACTCATGTGACACTGTCTGCTCTTGCAGGTCTAAGCTAGAAGTTAGAGGAAAGATTTTTGTTGTTGTTTTGATGAGTAATTTTTCTTTGTATGTGTACCTGTGTAGTTGACTGGATATGTAATGAAACACGTACTGACAATGTGAGTTAGAATTGTTGTCATTGGAATTCTTGGGGCAGGTACCAATGTGGGAGACGTGTGATTAGGGATGAATATAAAGTCTTCAAACCCCAGTCATGCATATACGAAAACATGCTTGCAAAGCCTGTAGAAGGCATGTTGGGTTGTGTGCAGAAGGCCCTCTGGAATTACATCACAGGCCTTAGACTTCATGTCAGGGACAGATAACTCATCCTCTCTGTTTTCTGAGCTTGAGGTTGCTTATTTCATCAAACAACTGGAAGGTATTTTCAAGATTTGCAAAAGAACTGACAGACAGAATTGCCTTGCTTCCTACGCCCATGCTAATTTAATGCCGACTTTCTTTGCATTAGCCTGGAATTGTAATTAGCACCCTGTGGAAATATTAGTTATCTCAGGCAGATTAGAAGCTTTGATCTCCACTTATATCTTTGATGAATAAAACGTGGCAATTGAACTTAATTTAAGTAAATGAAGTTCAGTAGATAAGAGTCTTGCAAAGCATGAGGTCTCTGTGGAAATGCAAGGAAAAGTACGTCTCAGTGGCTGAAACACCTACTTTAAAATATAATTTGTACTTTGGGGGCTAGGAAGAAAGAGGGTTAGCCTTTGGAACAAAATCATACTTTGAACACTTGAGGTAGCCTTAAGGTTTGTCCCTTTTCTCTCAAAAGCAGAGGGAAATTACCAAGACGGTCCTCATTATAGCCTAGTCTCCACCATGCTCAGACCTGCCTACGTGTACTCTAAACTTGGTGAGCTTGAAAGTAGAGAAATACTACAAGACAGTGTGAGAAGAGACGTCTCTGCATGCTTCAACCCATATAAGGTCACCATTCTCACAAGAGTGAAAATCAGTTGTGTCTGGGTCAGCAGTTGTGGCGTCTGCCCACATGGATTCTAACATACAGGTGGCAGTTGTGCGAAGAGCCATCTAATTTCCTTCCTCTACTCCCAGCCAAAGCCAAGGCTCCAATGACCGATATAGAAATGCAGATGGCAGGTATTGTGGTTTGAATAGGAAAGACTCCATAGACTCATGTGGCCTGTAGAGAGTGGCACTATTAGGAAGTGTAGGCTTGTTGGAAGAAGTGTGTCATAGTGGGGGTGGGCTTTGGGGTCTCATATTCTCAAGCTCTACCTACCCAGTGCAGCACAACTGTCTCCCTGTGCTGCCTGTGGATCCAGATGTAGAACTCTCAGCTCCTTTGCCAGCACCATGTCTGCCTGCATGCTGCCATGTTCCCACCATGATGATAATGGACTAAACCTATGAACTGTAAGTCAGCCCCAATTAAATGTTTCTCTTTATAAGAATTGCTATGGTCGGTCCCAGTATCTTTTCACAGCAATAGAAACCCTAACTAAGAAAACGAGGATTTGAGGATCCCATCTTAGAGGTGGTCTTGAGCATGGACCTACTTACAAAACTCAAAACAATTTTCTTCCTCAGGCTTTGCTTTGTTCTGTATAGTAAGGGTGCTAAACACATTTTGTTATTGTCTTAGATCAATCTAGATGTCCCTTAAATATAATGCTTTTAGATTGAGGAGATAATTTGACAAAGTGTTTGTGACACATACATGGAGACCTGAGTTTAATCCTCAGAACTGGTGTACTTCTAATCCTAGCCCCAGGGAGCGGGGTGGGAGGGGGGAGGACAGGCAGACCATTGGGCCTCACTGACCAGCCAGCCAGTAACCTATTTGGTGAGCTCCAGGCCAGTGGCAGATTCTGTCTAGAAAGACAAGGGGGATGACTTTTAAGGTTGGATACTTAAGGTTGACTTCTGAACTCCATACACATGTAAGTACATATACATGCATTTCCTCATCCAAATAAACACATCATACACACACATACACACACACCCCTTTCTTCACAGTCTGTTGAGAACTTGCCTCTGCCATGTTGAGAATGCCCATGGCTCATCTTCTCTGGTGAGAATCTATCACATAGTGTTTTTCTTATACACATAAAATTTCCCATTTTCTCAGCACAGCATCTGCTTCTTCATCTCCCATTTGACCTGCTATAGTGAGTAATTTCAAGTTGTTACTTATCTATTTCCCTGTTCTCCGATTTAAGCAGAGCCTGGCTGTTTCATCATTTTCCCAGTGAGTTCCATTTGCCTCTCTATAGATTCAGAGGTAACTGTCATTTGTGACAACAGGAACCCTTTCTGAGAAATCAATCAAAGGACCTCCAGCTGGGGAGTAGCCCTACATCTAGCAAACACCCAAAGCAGAGACATTTGTTGTAAAAGATGGTCTAGGCACACAATTCCTCATTATGTGCAGTGCGATGTGGCAGTGTCCTCAGAGGGGCCTAAGCCAGGCACTTGATCCTTCAGCTATGATATCCTTGGAGATTTTTCCATATTACAACACATTTTTCCTCAGAATATATATTTTCTAAAGTTATTTCATTTTTATCACATTATCACATCTCATTCTTGAAGCTGAGAGGTAGCCTGGGCTTCCATAGGTCGGTATTTTCTCCTTGCAGTAACGACAGTTCAGCTCACATTACCACATCAGAAACCTGAAAGAGTAAATACCAGACTGGAATCACCTGACTCCAGTGAAAAAGCTCCCTACTGCCCTTTAAACATAGTATGTGCATGTTCATGTGGTATGTATGTGAACTTGCACATATGAAGGCCAAAAGACAACCTCCAGAGTTATCTGAAGTGCAATCCACTTCCTCTTGGGCAGGATCTCTTGCTGTACTGGGGCTACCAAGCTCTTCTAGGGTAGGGTTTCTCACTGTACTGGGTTCACTGTATTAGGCTACACTGGCTAATAAGCACTGGATTACAAGTGTGCGTCGCCTTGCCTGCCCCACCCCATTATGCTTGCCTTTTTTTCTTCTTTAAAAAGTGTGTTTTGGGAATAGAGCTCAGGTTCTCATGCTTCCAAGGCAAGCATTTTACAGATGAGCTATCCCCTGCCTAAGTTATCCTATCTATTGAGCAGAATGACAAGGCTAATTCTTCCAGGGCAGCTCATCAGAATCTTATTACAAAGGAGACGACACACTGGGCTATATAGGCTTGCTCTAAAGCCTTTGTGGGGATGGGATACCAGTATTTAGATGTCTGTCAAAGAGTGATTTTGATGAAGTTATTACTGCACTGTGTATACATTCTTCAGCTAAACTGTGGTTTTCTGCTGACCCAGAGAAGATGGGAAAATGATTTACTAATAGAAGCTTGGGGGATGGGTGGACTGCTCACTTGGATTTCTCCTGAGGGTTCCAATCAAGACATATGTGCAAAAAGAACAGAATGGGAATTCAGAAGCCAAAGTATCGGAAATTAGGGAGGTATTTGAAGGGAGGCAGGAAGCAGGAAAGCATCTCTATTTCCTAAGCACACTAACTCTAAGAACTGAGTCCAGGCTTTTTTCTGCTCAAGTTTATATCTATCATGACCCCAGCAGGTCCATGTGGTGAACACTGGGTCACCATTCTTTGGCATTACTGAAAGGCAGTGTAGGAAATGGATTAACTGAGAAGACACTGGGGCATTGAGGATGCGCTCTTTGAAGGGATTTTGTGATCCTGGATTATCATTCTCTTTTTCACTCAATGGCTGCCTTGGAAGGGGTCTTCTTCACATACAATTCCCATCACAAAGTCCTGTGTTGGCAGATGCTCAGAGCCCAGAAGGAAAAACCATGGACAGAAGCCTCTGGAGCCATGAGACAAACAACCTTTCCTTTACTAAGGTGTCCATCTCAGGTGTTTACATCAGCATCAGGCTATCATGTAATTGCTTTAGTTTAGGAGAGCTCTACAGGGCTTGGGAAGGGCTCCCCATCACTCAGCTTTATTCTGCCTATTATCACCCAGGGCACTGCCCAACACTCCAAGATCAAGCCCACCACAAAGAAGGCTAAGCATTTGAACACTCTGGAAAAGTGAGCCTGTAGACAGGTTGAAGGTTTTCTGTGGTCTGCTGGGCACAGTCATGATGGGAGGTGGGGATAAAATAAACAGATTGATGAATTACCCGACAACTTTTGTAATTTTACCAGGCACTCAGTCAGGCATAGCTTGTTTCCTAGTCCAATTTTAAAAATGTCTTTCTATTAAAACATCCATTTGTATATGTTTCATTGAAAAATTCTAAGCTATTTAGAACAACCCCCCATGAGAACTATTAATGCTCCTCACTTTAAGTTCCTTTGCCAAGCAGTAGATATCTATTAAGTGACCAGTTAATGGAAGTTGATGAATTAAAATCTTTTGTAGATTTTTCTATGGGGAGGGAACAATAAGGAAGGAAAAACTCATTCTTGAAATCAGACAGTTGGGTGGGATTCAACCCAAGCTGCATCTCTTTCTTGCTCTGGAGTCTGGGTACATTACTTAACCAATATCTACCTTACTTTCAGAACCTGTAAAATAGGATGATAATGGCAAACAGTGGGGGATCAAAGTAAGAGCATGCTCCGCTTGATGCTTTAGTGAGCATTGTAACATGATTTCTACTACTGTTGCTTATAGCTATAAATAATATTAGAGTTTCACCGCAAAGCTCTGTGGGAAGCCATGCCATTCATAAAACACATTGCAGAATGACTAATTTTGATTGTCAGTTCTATTTAGTTGGATTAAGAAATTTCTAGAAGATTACTAACAGACTTCTCTAGGGCACCTAGGGTGTTCTCAGGGAGAGTTGTATCATATGAGTTCTGATGTAATGATGGATTTACAGTTGATGAATGATAAACTCTATGACATTATTGGGATGTGGACAAAGGTAGAATGCAGATAAACGAGCACTGGCGGTCAGCTCTTGGGGGTTCTATCTTGCCTTTATCTCCTGTATTTCCATTGCTCTGCTCCTTGCCTATAAAGAAACGAGGGCAGTTTCCTCCATATGCTCCCACCACCAGGACGTTTCACTCAAGTGCGTGAGACCCAACAGCATGGAGCAGATCTTCTGAAACTGTGAGCCCAAATCAACCCTTCTCTCTTAGTTTCTGTCAGGTGTTTTTGTCTCAGCAATGGAAAGTAACTAATACGGGCAGTTTCTTCCTGAGGAGGAGTGATGAGGTGTCTAGGCGCTCATTGTTCAAAGGATGCTCCAAATCACAAAGGAATATGTAAACGAAAAATATGAAAACGAGAAAATAGAGTTGGAGAATCAGAATACAGAGCTAGCGCGTGCCTTTTCCCGTCTTCCTAGTGTGCAGGAGAGCAGAGGATTCAGAGTGCGCAAGACTGAATGTTGAGGCTAGAAATGCCTTGGGAAACTGAGGCACATACACAGCTGACTATGTTAAACTACCCAGGAAAGAGTTAGGTCTGCATTAATTTTCACATCCGTCTCTTTTTGTCTTGTGTTGTGCGATACTTTACTAAGCACGGAATAGTGAGTTTCCATGTGATATTTTCCCTTGGTGAAAATAAAGGCTCTGTTCCGTGTCAGCCATTTATCTTCCCATATTCCTGAACTACTTCACTCTTACTATTTACTTTTTTCTTCCCTTCTTTCCATTCCTTTCTTCTCTCTCTCTCTCTCTTTGAGACAGAGGTCTCTCTGTAGCTCAGTGCTGCTGAATGAGTGACTTCCTGTGACTCCGTTTTCTTCTCACTAGTGTGCTAAGACCCGATTGAGGGCTAGGTGGAAGAGACCTCAAGATTTTGCCTGCACAAAATGAACATCTTCCCCAGCAGCCAGGCTCCACGGGAGCCAGACTCCACCCTCATCATTCCTGGAGTATTTGAACTCCTTTGTGTGGCCCACAAGTCTCTGGCATCCTATCTGCCCCTTCTCTACCGTCCTTCATCCATCACCTCTGTGAATGCCTTTCTGTAGCTACAAAGGTCATGGTTTTTGCCACCACAATGAACCGTGTTCTGGAATAGAAAGCCTTTGCGTCTGCTCTTGACTTTATAGCACAGGTTGAAGGATCTGCACTAGGAAGCTTTCCGAATTCTCTGCTGAGAATATGCCCCCTCCCTGTCCACCCTCTAGCTTCTCCTGTATTGCTTCTTCCCATGTCATTTGGTGTCCTTCAAGCACATGTGTTACCATTCGTGGTGTTTGTTCTTAACCATTCTCACCAGCTTGTTTACTGTTTGCCTTGCTGTTGTGAATGGTTCAAAAGTGGGAGGATTTTGCCTGCCATGTTTATTACTGCTGAGAAAGCTGTCGTAAGCATAATAAGGACTCAGTTGATATCTTAAATTAATTATTGCAATATGATATATTAAGTAAATTGTTGAATATTACATTATACTCCACATTAAAGTCCCATTGTATTAATATTACATGATGATCTAAATAATAATTAAAATATCATAAAATGCCTTCAAGTCCCTAAAGAATTAGCAGGGAGATCTATCTCTAGAGCTATTCAGACAAATCTGGGAAAGAAAACACTCATCTGGGGGAATATTTGAGTTATTTATGTCATAATTTCTGAAGCATATGGACAAATACATTGGGCCAAATTTCATAATCGTATTTCTAATATCATCACATACCAAATAATGCTACACTATTTTTTGACTACTTCTACATACATTATATGGCCCCTAAATGGACAGGCACAGCCATGACTACTGTCTGGGAAACCAAAATGAGCATATTCATGTTTTTAGCAAGTGGATTTAGCTAACACACTTAGGAACATCTGTGTGTGTTTAAGGGTCGATTATAGTACTTGAATATCAGACCATTTATAAAGCTATGAGACCACAGCTCTGGATTCAGACCAGCAGAAACAGGTTTCCTGCTCCCCACTCCTCAGCTATAGACTGAAAACAGCTCTTTCCTTTTTTGAGTCCTTAGCCTTCTTATGTGTGAAGTTGGGATTCAGGTCTCTAAGTTACTGAAAGAATCAAACAAGATAGTTGTTAATAGGAGTATCCTTGGCATACATGTGGTTCTGTATGAGGTGACAGAAAGAGCCGTGATTGGCTCATTAGCGTTGATTAATTATTGTAAAATGTTTTATTTAATCAGCAGATTATAATATGTAGCTATGGGGTACAATATGGTTAGTATGTGTATTTGCTATGGAGTGGTCTGATATGGGCAGTAAACACATCTGTCACTTCAAATACTAATTTCTGTATGGTGAGAATATTTGAAATCCACCTTAGAAGTTATTGTGAAATGTAACATACCTCACTAACTGTTGTTATTACACAGTGAAAGTGGGTCCCAGACCCCATTACTCTATCGTAGTCAAGGCTTTCTGCTTTCCTCTTCGACCCTGGTCCCAGCCTGGATAACTAGTATTCTGTTCCTTGGGGTTCAGTTTCAGATTCTACACAGAGGCTGCACCACAGGGATCGTGTCTTAGTGCATGACTTACACCATTCCACACAGTGTCTTCACCGTTAATCCAATGCACGGACCACCTCCTCCACTCGTGTGCTGACGATGGGCTCCCCATCTTGACTCTTAGGAATAGGCTGCGGTTTGCCCAGGTGCGTGGGCACCTTGTCAGAGCTGCTGAAATGGCCACACTACCTCGACGCCAGTGCTGGCGGCTGTCTGGAGGATCCCAAAGCTCATTGTAAGATGGGAGACAGAAAGTTAAAGCTGCTTACTGAAGTAGACAGCTTCGGGACGGGAGGGTGTTAGATGGGGCTTTTGGATCCTCCGCTTTTCTCTATTGGTCCTGTTCAGATGCCCGCACCCATTCCTTACTGCTGAGTCTTCTCGCAATGTCTTCTGGGAACAGAGATTTACAGGTTCTTTCTCAGTTTTCCTGATTTCTCTCACTACTCAAATGACTAAAAATTGAATGCAGCACTTAGACACATTTCAAAGTTTTTCTTTGTAGAAAGAAGAAAAGAAAAATCTCAAATTTTGTGTGGAATTACAAAAGACTCCAAATAGCATAAAAATCTTGATAAAAAAGAATCAAGCTGAAGGCTTCATACTACCAGCTTTCAAAATGTATTATAAAACTGTTGCTGTGATTTGACATTATCCTTTGAAAAAACCTCTCTCTCTCTCTCTCTCTCTCTCTCTCTCTCTCTCTCTCTCTCTCTCTCTCTCTCTATCTCTCTCTCTCCTGCCTTCCTTCCCTCCTTTCTTGTATACATGTATGTGTCTGTGTTACATGCATATTCCTCAGCACGTGTGGAGGCCAGAGGCCGACTTGTTTGATATATTAGTATTACTAATCTGTCAAGAGACCTAGTAGCTTTAGAAAAAGCAAGGCCTTATTTTATATATATATAATGAGCTAGAAAGCTGGCTATTGCCTTGCAGAAGAGTCTGATTGTCTGATAATGCCAAGCTGAAAACATTATAGCTAGCCTAGCCACTAATACTTGCCGAGATCTGAGAATGGTAAATTATATCTCAGTGCAGATCAAGCAGCTTTTGAATCTACTAAAAATGACAGAGGCCAGTCCATACCCAGTTAGTTATACCCAGGTCTCTACATCATTGGAGGCAGAAATATCAGAACAGCATCAATCTTCAGCTGCCAGGCCCATAAAGTGGGAGTCTTTCCCACAGCAGAGGGACATAGAGGGAAAGACTAACCTTACTTTGTCTAGGCAAAGGGTGCAATCAATTCTCCATGTCCTGCTGCTTGTCTACAGTCTTGGCAAAGTTGTGGAAGCAGGCACTGCACTAGGGCATCTTGCCCAAGTCAGCATAGCCACAATCCAGATAGAGACATCCTGGTGCCCAGTAATCTTCTTTGGAGATCTTGGGTCACTGGCAGGATCTGGGAGTCTCTGTCTAATATAATAAACTTATAAATAAACATTTAAAAATACATATTCTGCAGCTCTCTGAAGTATGAGAGCTGCCTAGGTATATTTGAATAGACAAACCTTGTTTCTGGTTACTTGTTGGAAGCTCAATCCTGAAAACATATACATGGGGCTAAATAAAGCTCATTCCTGTAATTAATTACATCAGTACTTAGCATGGCTGCAATGAAGGATTATTTAAGGATGACTGACTACGTGTGTTTCCTAAGGGCCTGCTGTCTGTCTGGCAAGCTGCTCTGGGCACCACACTATTGCTTTGACCCTTTAGTACAGCTCCTCACATTGTAGTTGTTAGGAATTTGTGCAGATTTGTTATGGTTCGCATTTACCCAGTTATCTGGTGGCGGATTTCTATGGATGCACGTGGGAACATGGCAGAAGACAGCGGTGGATAGCGGGAGATGCTTAAAGCTGTTCTATGTAGGAAAGAGCTTTACTGTCAGATGGGTGTGGTTATGATAACAGAAAGGTCATGATAACAGGAGTTATGACAGCAGAGAAGGGGAGAAGAAAGAGAAAGAGAAAGGAAGAAGAACAGAAGAGGGAGATGGGGAGCTCAGGAGAAACAAAGGTGAGAGAGGGGGATTCAGAAGCAGGAGTCCTGCTTTAAAAGGAGCTTGACGTCAGAGCTCAGAGGAGGACATGGCTTTACAGCCTAGCAATAGTGACCCCCAACCCCAAAGTCATTTCCATTGCTACTCCATAGCTGTAATTTTGCTACTCTTGTAAATTATAATATAAATATTTTTTGGAGATAGAGGTTTGCCAAAGGAGTCATGACCCAGAGGTTGAGCATTGCTGGTTTGGAGAACTGTCTGCAAAGGACCATAAGCAGAGGCTTGGTCCTGAGGGTAAAGTATGGTGACCATCTATGGTCCTTTGAGAGGTCAAGCCTGGTAAAGGTCCTTGGGTCAGTGAAGGGGTTCCCACACGTCTTTGAGGGTGAGCCCAAAAATCAGTGAGAGTGTTCCCTCAAAGCAACTATGATTCTAGTCTTTCTTTCCATACTGGCTTTTTTTCACATGCTACTTCCATGACATGTCACCATCTGTCATCCTTATCAGAACTGAGCCCAGGCAGATAACATGACTTAGAGACTTAGCTCCAGGTTGGCCTGAATCAAGCTTTCATTTTTTAATGTTAGCTTCCTCAGGCTGTTTGTTATATTGATATAAAGCTGACTAGTACAGGTTTAGTAACAACCATAGTATGGTGCTGACATAAGCTAAATATCAGGCGGTGAAATAGGTTTAGAGATCCAAAAAATGAACCCACATATCTCTAATCAAATGCTTTTTGCAAAGACCACACGATAGGAAAAGAAAAATCTCTCTAAAAGATTGTTCTGAAAGATGAATATTCACACAAAGAGGGAGGAAGGCACACTCTTATTCTGATAGCTAATTTTCATTTATTCTTGATTCACTTAAAATCACCCAGGAGATTGGGGAAGCACACTTTTGGGCATGTTGCGGTATTTCCAGAGGGGATCAACCAGAGTAAACCCCATTCTGACCATGGGTAGCATGGATGAAATAAGAAGAGAGAAGGACAAAGTCTTCTGGGCACTGGCACCATCCTTGTCTGCTGGGCCTTTCCCTCCATGTCAAGGTGTTATGAACCCCAGGAAACTGAGGTGACACAAATGTTTCCTGCTTTGATTTGTTTCTGTGAGGCATTGTGGTCATGGGTGTGGAAGTGATGGATGTAGTTGGCTTATCTCTGCTCAGCACAGCATGGGTTAAACATGGGTAACTCTAAAACATCAAAAGACCTGGAGAAAGCCCCAAAATTCAAGTCTGGCCAGTCATTTTTATTTTTTGATTTGATCACAAAACATAGGCAATAAAAGCAAAATAGACAGGATTGCATCAAACCAGAAGCCGTTCTATGCACAGCAGAAATAAACAGTTCCAGAGAGCCAACCCAAGTAGCACAAAAGATGCTTGCAATTCATACTTTGACAGGGGCCCAATATCTATATTTCATAAGTAACCAAACTATCCAAAAGCAAAACAAATTACCCTATTAAATATGGGCATAAAGGGCTGGAGAGGCGGCTCAGTACTTATGGGCACTTAATTGCTTTTGTAAAGAACTGGAGTTCAGTTTCCAGCACCCATATGGGGTGGCTCATAAGTGCCTATAATTGTGATAAAATTTCCTTGTGCTCTATAAAAAAAAAAAATAACAAATAAAGCTTGCCTAAAGATCAGAGGGAAGAGCTATCCACTAGTTAGCTATAGAGGCCAGGCAATGATAGCACACACCTTTAACCTCAGCACTTGGGAGGACGAAGCAGAAAGATCAGGAGTTCAACCTGGGCTACAGGAGATCGATCCAGTCTAAAAGAGAAACAGCCAGGCAGTGGAGGCTCATGACTTTAATCCCAATACTAGGGAGGTAGAAACAGAAAGTGATATGGCTTGGCAGAGAGAGGAATATAAAGTTGGAGGAGACAGGAGCGTGGGCCCCCTTTGGTCTGAGGATTTGGTAGAGGTAAGACATCTCTCTAGTGGCTGGCTCATTTGTCTCTCTGATCTCTAGGCAAGCTTTATTTGTTAGAGTACAAACAAAATATCACCACATGTAACTCTAGTTCCAGGGGATCTGATGCCCTTTTATGGCTTCAGTGTACACACAAACATACATGCAAACATACACACACACATACACACACACACACAATAAACAAATGAATATATATGTTTTAAAAAATGTGTCTTAAAAGATGGAAACTGAGGACCAGAACCATGACTCTGCCAACTTATAATGCACCTTCATGTAGTCGATCAGAAGGGGCACAGTTCCTTGATCTTGGAGCAGAGGAGTTTGATGGTTGTTTTGTTTCTTCTAAGACTGAAACATTCTATCCTACAGGCATATACTTTAAAAGGAGGTCAGTAACTCAAAATAGCTTTAGGAAGTCCCTAATACTGAGCAGATTCATGAGCCCCTCCCTGACAGAGCTTGACTTTTCAAGACAGTATTATGTTAACTTATCATTGATCTAACACCATCCATACTCAAAACATCATACCCAGAAGAGTAAGTACAAACAAATTCTATGCATGATACACTTTACTTTTTCAATTTTCAAGACGGAAAAAAAATGCAGTTATTTTCTTTAGCTCCAGCAAGGTTAAAAAGTAGTTACAGAAGAGTCAGTACTATGACCCTAAAACACAGTGCTCCAGCAGCTGCCTCCATTCTGCCTAAAGAGCCACTGTACGAATCTAGTCCATGTCTCCCATCCTATGATTTGGGTCTACTGGGCCTAAGCAGTAGTGATAATAGCCAAAAAAAAAAAATGTTAATAATAATTTGAACATCATTTCTGATGTTCTGGGACCAGAACTTCAAAAACAGTTTCTTCCCAGGTTGTTATAAAAGCTCTCGCAGAGTCTATTCTGTGTTGTACAGGGTGTAGATTGAAGAAGTTCCCTGGAGGTTAGGACCTGTTCATCGGGACACAGCAAATTTACTCTGTAACTTAACCCCCAGCCTGTTTGCTTCCACCTTTCATGCTCCGCGGGAGGAGGAGAACACACACAAGCTGCCTCATCCCAGTCTTTGCTTTGCCATGCCAGTATAGTTGCCAATCAGAAGTTTTCCCATTAGAATGTTATTTCTCAATATTTCGGCCACACAACAAAACCATCATCAGTAATAAGTATATACAGAAGCTCATTTGCAGAGACATAAGGATGGTGTGACTTGTCCCCATGGTGACTGGTTGTCTGATTTCTCAGCTGCTGTACTTTTGAAACAGCTGACAAGAAGACAGTAGAGGGGACTGGGAGGTGGCTCAGTGGGAATGGATGGCACTTGCTTCACAGGAATAAGAACTAGAATTCAGATCCCCAGCACCATTGTGAACGTTAGCACAGGAGCAGAGACAGGGGATCCTGGGCAGCTGGATGCCTTGACTGGCTTAGCAAGAAACCTTAAATATATACAATGGAGAGTGATTCACTGAAAACTCTGGAGATCAACTTGAGGCATCCACATGCACACAATTACCCATGCATGCATACACACATGTACCCATGCTCTTCCACACATGCAAATATTCATCTATACACATACATACATATGCAAAATAAAAGGAGACAGCAGGGCACACTGGAAGAGACTAGATATCCTGGAGGAGTGTTCTTTCCTCTTGCTCAAAACACTATTTCATTTTAGTTTTTATGTTGTCTTGACAAGTGAGTATGCAAGAGAAAAATGACAGAGGCAGACATGAACTATAAATTTAGAACATGTGAAAGCACCCTGGCTGTGATTATATTGCTATCCATCATAATAGCTGAAGTCTACGATGACGATTTTGTCATTATATCCCACTGAAATGCCCTTTTTAAGATGGTGAGGACATTTGAACTGTATTTTAGAATACTTTAATCACAATTAGACTGAGTAAGAAACATTTTATGATTATGAAGTCAAACACTGGAAATCTATCACTCAGAGAGACACTTTCTCCGATGGATTTGTGTGACTGTGGTTGAGTGACTCAAACTCCCCAGCAGCTGGCGGTTAGCTCACTTGCAGAGCTTCTAGGAGGTGTTTCTTGGCTAGCCTGTCACTCTTTGCTATTCAGCAGGTGTCTTCCTTTCTGCCTTTTCAAGGGCATTCTCTGGGATTTGAGTCAGTTCAGACACGATACATCCAAGCACTGTAGGGGTTTTTTGTTTCTTTCCTTTGCTCTTTCCAAGAGGGTGCTATCTACAGTGTATCTTGACAGAATGACAGAATCTTCCCCTTTATTCACTTTTTAAAAAATAATTTTATTTTTGTTATTTTTAAAGTATGTGATTCCAGACCTGGAGCTACACGTGGTTGTAAGTGTCTGATGTGGGTGCTGGGAACTGAGCTAGTGTCCTCTACAAGAGTGGCAAATGGTCTTAAATCCTCCCAGGCATCTCTTCAACCCTCCTTTTCTTACCTTTAAAAGGGATATTAACTCCTCTTCAGCAGGGAGTTAGTTTCATGTGGCTTGTAGAGTATGAACACATCATCAGGCCGCAGTGACTGGTGGGTAGTGACCTGGCTTGGCCAGAACATCCTATTCAAGTGACTAGTTCAGGTTTTGATTTAAGCCACTCTAAGCCCCAGGCTTCCTTCCTCCTGCTGGGATCTCTAGCTGTAGGGATGATGTCAGCCCTGCTCTGGAGGTGTCTTTGATAACACACAGAGAGAGGCCATCTGAGAATAAAGACAGCACAGTGGAGCCGAGGTCAGAAATGTGATGACATAATAGAAATATCTGATAAACATTTAGCCTTTGGTAGTTGAGTGCAGTCCTGTGGACTTGATGGAAACCAATAGTCGGTTGTGTTCAATACTTTATTATACAAACTACTTTGAGTGGCTATCTGGAAGTTTTGAACCAAAGGATCCTTAATTCATATGTGCTCTAAGACTGTCTTTTTTATACATGAAATAATTTTAAGATCACAGAGTACGATCAGATAAAACTGAACTATATATATAAACCACACAGACTACAGGTTATCCCATTTGTGGGTAAAGGACTCTGGTTTCAACAGCAAGCCAGCTCCTAGATTTCTTCCCTAGGCATCTTTGATGGGGTATTTCTGCTCCGCTGGTAGCAGTGATTGCTCTTGTTTGATCTTGGGCTGCTTCTCCCTTTTGCTGAGGAGGCTGGGAGAGCCAGCCTGCTTTTGGAAGGCAGAGGTCCCGAAGAAGGAAACAGACACTGATCTGTTAAGCTCCAGAGTTGTGTAGGATCACACAGGGAAGGCAACGATTCTCACAAGAGTTCCCCAGAAGACCACAGTGAGAGCACAGAGAAGCTGATTTTGGTCCTGGTTCAGGACCATCTGGAGGAACAGCTGTGGAAGGCAAGGACATGTTTATCTCTTCTGAGAGGAAACGTGGTGAATAGGCAGGGTGTGCAGGGAGTACCGCCCGGCAAAATAGAGGCCTGTTCCCATCGTCTAAACTTGGGGTGGAGAGGAGCCGAATCAAAACAGAGCTTGTTTTGAAATCAAACAGCTGAGAGGGTTGTGAATTAAGGGGTAAGGAAGGAGAGCTCAGACCATTTAGACCATCTGTCCTGGTGCCATTGACAGTAGTAAGGATCAAGAGTGTACCAGTGTCTGACCATACAGCCTGGAAGGCCAGCTCCCTCGGCTTTTGACTGGGGAAATGATCTTGATGACCTGAATAAGTCACTATAACTTACTATATCTCATATGAGTAAATCCCACCCCTTTTTTTCTCTGTGTTGGCAAGACTGGAAAGCTCTCACTGCGAAAGTTCTTCACAAATGGATTCAGTAGCTTGGGTTTTGATCTTCTAAATTTATATTCGTGGTAAAATATTTTTTTTTAATAGTGACTCCTTCATAGTTTTCAAAACTAAGAAAAATAAGCCTCTATTTTTATTATGTTATTTTATGTTTTAGCATTTTGCTATTTGAAGATACAGAAATACTGGTTGTAATTTAGTGATTAAAATTCTAAGGGCCATTCACTTTCATTTCTAAGTTATGCTGTGGAGGTTTGCCTCCTTAGCTGTTCATGAATCTTCAAGAGAAAGAAACAGAACTCAGCTATTCCGGACAAGGCATATTCTATCAGCTCAGTTTCTGGTTGTCTTTCAGAAGGGACTTTTACAAAAGATCAAGTCTAAACTACAAACTGATGATGGAAGGGGCAAGTTCAGGTGCGTGTTCAGGAGGGTGGACAACCTTGGCAGAGCATGGTTTAGCTTTATCTGAAACCGCTTCTAGACAAACAAGGATGAACCATTTAACAGCAGCAGGGCTTCCTTTATGTAAATACTGAACCCTGGGACTCAAAAAAACAGACTCAGAGAAAAACATGATTAATCAGCTTGAATTTTCCCACCATTTAGAAGAACAAACAGATCAGCACAGAGGAATGCAAATTCGTTCAGCGAGGACAAGTGTGACAGAATTTCATGTTGCCCTTGACAAAACCCTTTGGTCTATTTATTCATATTTCAATGTTTTGATGCACGTTACATGTGAAAATAGTCACATAATCTCCTAATTGCCTTTCCTTTAAAATGTTGCCCGTTCAACTTCTGGTTGACTCAGCACACATGTTGCATCCCTTTGTTTCACAGATATGGGTATTGAAACATGCTTGACTTAGAGACCAGCCTACCTATTAATAAGCTTTTTTTTTTTTTTTTGGAAAAGGAGAAGATAAAGACCCTTAGCTTGAGGGTCTTATTGCAAATAGAGAGTAAATTGAAGTCTGAAACATACTCATTTCAAATAGGCAGGAAATTAGAAAATAATTCTTGTTCCTCAATTTGCCACTTTAATTTTCTTCCCTGAATATTTAGTGTAGCCCAAATCTGCACAAACAAAGCTGTTCTGAGTCACGTGACATGCTCCAGGCACTTGTGGTCTAGTCAGCCAGCACCTTGCATCTGAGCCTGAAGAAGAGAGATTTTACTTCCACTCAAAGATGTTTATTGCAGGATTGGGATGAAAGAAACAGCTTCCAGTATAAAGAAAAAAAGTCAACCCTGTTCTCCTAGACATAATGAACCATAATGTTAATGCACCGAGGTGGGCAGTCTCTTTTACATCTCACTTCAGGGTCTCTTTAACGTCTTTAATAGCACCAAAGCCTGTATTTAATGGTAATTGTGAATGCCAGAGGTGTACCACACTACCTTCATAAATGGGTGTTATTGCATATAGGAGATTTCAAATAAATTTCATGTGTGCTTAAAACAAACCCATGTTGACAAAATGTCTTAATAAAACTAGCTTCTCAGTAGGATTATCACCTATAGAGATTAGAAAGACCTCGGGAGTCGAGCTTATACAATCTAGTGTTTTCAGAGACTGGGAGAACTCTGTGTAGTGAATGGTGGATCCTACGGAAAAATAAATATTCTATTTGGCTGTCAGTCTGCTATTAGGAGCCTGGCAGTCATACTCAGCTATTTGAGGCCCAGATGTAAATGAGAGTTTGAAAACCATCACAGAGCAATCTTACAGCATTGTTATCCTTTTTCAACATGTATGGTTAAAGATAATTAGTACCTTGACTTATTCAAGTAACTAGTTTCTTTTAAAAGATATGCTCCCTGTATGTGTGTACACCACCTAAACAATATTATAAACATCAATGGAAATGTTTAAAAATTACATTATTTACCCGCAATATTCTCTCTTCATGAAACCCAGACACTTTCATCTCCCCTCCCAGGTTCGCTTACAATTAGGGAACCTGGGGAATCTCACCCCCCAAATATGGCACCATGATACACTGATAATTTAAAGAAAGCCCTAAACAGTCATTAGATCCTGGAGGCTTCAGCCTGGCAGTCATTTGTAAGTGAGAAAATAATTCTCCTGTCTGCTCTCTGATATCTTATTGTCTCTCTGAAGGAGAGTGTGGAGGAAACTACACTCAATGGCCCTTCGTGGGACCATAGATGTCCCTTGGGTTCACTGAAACAGCACTCTTTCTACAAGCTGAGTTTTGTGGCTTTGATCATTTATGATACATCTCCCAGAAATGTCAGAATTATCTATTTTCCCGTTCTTCTCCTCTCCTGTGTGTAAGCTCTGAATCATGTAGTTAGCTCCATGCGCATGCTAAATTTGCGAGTCCTTCATCCAAATAACCTGATTTTCCTGGTCTATTCAAGAGAACTAGAGAAGGGTTGGAGGGATGCATGGGTTTCCTTTTGCCCCTATCAACAACATTTGGAATAGTTTTAATTATATAACATGAACTTGTAAGATATATGTATTTATCAGTCAGCTTTCTGTTACTGTGACAGAACACGCCTGATAAACAACTTGTGAGAAAGAAATATTTATTTGTAATTCCAGTCTGTGACTGCTTGGTTCTGCCACTGTGGGCCTGTGGCACCATAATACATTATTATGCTATGTAATACATGTAATAGTATATCATGGTGGGAGCATGTGGCAGAGGAGGCCTGAACAGATCATGGTGTGTGGAAAGCAAAGAAGACAGGAAGGAGGCCGGGTTTCAGTATCCCCCCCTTCATGAACGTGTGTGTGCAGCTACCTGAATTGCTTCTTGTAGACCTCACCTTCAGAGAGTTTCTACTACATCTAACTTCACCATGGTCTGGGTGCTAGGCCTTCAACACGCAAATCCTTATGAGCTCATTCAAGATTTAAATTATGGCATAGAATGTGCCCACTCTACATCATTCTGAGATCATTCTTGCTGTTACCTGTACTGCAGGCTAGTGTCTTTCATTGTTCATTTTCAGAAAGTACTGTCACACTGCAGGGTTTCTAGATCTTTTACTTATAACTGGGAAGAACACATAGGTTTAGAGATAGTTAATTTTTTAAAGTCCAAAACTAACTATACTTTTATTTTTAACTTAAAATCCGACATCTTATGAACTTAAAGATGCAGCGTAGTTTTATGAAACTGAGGTCATGTGATGACATCGAGCCTGGGTTGCAGTTCTACCTCGGCTTTTCCCTCCTGCCTGCTGTGTTTCTTCATCCCTTCTCAGAACATCTTGGAATGTTTATTATGTATTAAGCACTGTAATATTTTTTACCTATTTTTATTCTTTTAATTCTTCGAGGAATCTAACAAAGGAAATCCCTTTTTGCAGTGAGGCAGCGTGTCCGAGGATTGAGAACACTCTTAGCATCCCATAATGTGTAGCTCTGCTCTACTAGCAGAACTTGAGCTCAGTCATGTACTCTCGCTTCTCAGCTGGTATGATGGGTCAACTGGCCAATGATGAGAAGAAGTTCAGTCCCTTCTTGGCTCCAGGAAAGGCCTCAGGGGGATATTGTCCAGGGCTTCGAATTTCAACATTCCAAAGTTTGCTCTAGATATTTCACCTCACATAAAGTTAAGGTTTTGCTGATTATAGCTGCATAGATAATACTGCAGAGCCACCTTGCTTATTAGATCCACAGCTTGGGGCTTCACCATCTGTTCAAAAAGTTCATTCTTTTTTTGCCCTTGGAGGATTTTACATGTGGGAAATGGTTACAAAGGAGGCATTTCCTTCTCCGTTTAGATAAGCTAAAGCTTTATGAGACCAAGGAGGAGACACAGGTGTTGTTCTTGTCCCATTGCTACAGGTGGTAGAGCTGGCCCAATACGTGGCATCTCAGGGCTCAGAGCCTTCACACGCTGTGCCCTGTGCCAAGAGTCAGTGTGGCTAAGAGAGGCGTTACTCTCAGAGAAGGCTGATAATTTGAAGAACTGGAAGACTATTTGAAGAAACACTTTCAGTTCAGTTCCCCATGAGGTGGGCAAAACCCAGAATTCATCCCTAATCACTGAAGATGTCAAAACCTGGTGGTGACTAGTCCCACATGGATATGCTATAAAAGGGCCAACTCCCATGGGCAGGTTCTCTTCAAGGACTAGAATTGGCCAGATTCAGTCAGTACTGCCTGGACAACTGTGCACCCAATTTTTCCTAAATTATATTCTTTCTTTGAGACATTATTTTGGAATTTTTTTTTTTTTTTGTGGATAAAAAGGCTAATGCCATGTAATTCTGTCAAGTCTGTTGAGCTCTCTGGAGGTAAGGGCACCCACTGGAGAGACTTTCAGAATTAGGAGTCAGCCGTGCCTCTCTTTCAAGAAATAATGAATGGAAGTAAGATCAGAATCTCCTCCCCTGTGCTATAGGTGAAATCAAGTTAACTGGAAATGAAAACGCAAATTTTTAAAAAACATGCCTATGATCTTTATTTACATATTGCTAATTTCCATTTTGATTCATCTCTCTGCTTGGTTTTGTTTATATTAGTCAAGTAATCTGTTCAAACTAAAAGTGTTACATTAAGAACTCTCATCATCTGCCCCTCTCTGTGTCCAGAATTGAAAAGGGCATGCTTCAGCATTCAATTATAAGTAGTAGGAAATCTTTAGACTTAGTGTAGGCATTATAGTATATTTCAAAAATTCAAGAAACTCCTCATGTAATTATGATACACATATCAATAACTTCTCAAGAATGTCCACACCACAGTAAAGGGACCAGCACCGTTAGCCTCTTGTGGAGTAGCCTTACTAGGAAATGATCCTAGAACATATGTGGTTTTCCTGCAGATTTATTTAACATTCACGATGAATCATTATGCTGATCAGTTTTAACTGTCAACTTGACAAACCCAGAATTAACTGCAGAGGGTTTCAATTGAGGAACTGTTTAAGTGAGGTAGGCCTGTGGGCATGTCTGTGTGGGAATCGTCTTGATTGTTAATTGAGGTGGGAAGATCTAGGGTAGGTGTGGGTAGCACCACTTTGGGGCTGGGACATGTGCTGTAAAAGACTGAAGAAAGCTCACAGGTAGCCAGAGCGCATGCTTTCTTCTCTGCTCTTGACTGTAAGATGATGTCACTGGCTGCTTGAGCTTCTGCTTTGATTTCCCTGACTCGATGCAGCTTGGAACTGTTAGCTGGACTGTTAGCCAAGAAAATCTTAGATCCTCCACATTGCTTTAGGTCAGGATATTTTCATCATAGCAACAGAAATGGAATCAGAACAAGTATCTGTTCCACTTACTGTACAGGAAGCTGAAGCACAGTATTGGATTCAGGGATGGGCAATAGGAAATACTATATTTGCTTTTAATTGGTTAGTCATTTGGACCGGCATTCAAAATACAACAAAAGCACTGAGTGTGCAAAGCTGGTATTAGTAACAACTAAATGCACACTTACGGAGGTCTTAAGATAACTTGCCAACATCTCCAGCATGCCTAGTTGTGAGCAGCAGGATGTGTGAACCCCAGGAAGGTAATAAAAGGGCTGCTCTTCATGCCAACTACTCCATCAGCTCAGTTTTCTTGCCGAAGACCTCAACCTTGATGCTTTTTGAATAAGAGCGAGAGACATTGGTTGACCAAGTTTCACTTCCAAGTGCTACCTGTCTCTTCCAGGTTCCATCACTGAGGCATCGGTATTTTGCTATGTAGAAATATGTTTATCTGTATTCAACACAGGGACAGCTGCTTTCAACATTTTTTCTCTGTCCATAGCCCATCTAATTTAGCCCCCAAACTTTGGCTTCTCTGTAGGAAGATGAATCTGACTATAGAAAAGAAAAAATTCTATTTATTGACCATATTGTAAGATTAAATGAAATCCATGCTTTAAGTAGAAGAGTACACTGGACTAGGAATTGATGTGGCACAAATGTCAGGTGTTATCTGGAGGAAATGAGCACAGAGTCCCAGTAGATGTTCTAGGCTGGCCTTGAACTTTCAATTCCCCTGTCTACATCCTTGTCCTGGGCTAGGTCTCTTGTCAGAGCACTTATTAATAAAGGGACTCTGAGAAAGCTGTTTAACCACTCTCTGGTGCAGAGTTCCTTGTTTATGGAATTGAGATCTGGCCAGGTAACTTCCACGCCTCTAATCCATGGTGTACATCATGATGGAGTTGTAATTACTGAGTTCACGCTCTGTAGACAACAGGACAATGTGAACTAGAATTACGCATCACTTCTAAGTAAAATAGATACAACCATGCAATTGATACATCTCCATTCTCACCCTGCTCCGTGTTGTGCAGAGCTGTGGCCCCCTCTTTTTTGAGTCCTCTCTCATGACTTCTGAGAAAGCACACTTCCCTCCTCACCCTCTTGCCTGACCACAAGCCCCTCCTTACACTTTGCTCTGTGCTAAATGTTTATGTTCACTTACCTTGGTCCTCTCCGTCTTGTGCTTTCTCATCTATGGCCTCACGGGTCTTTCTCAGTGTCATCTTTTCCCTGCTGGTCCCCATATCTCTACCTATAGCTGAGACTTCATTTGATCCCTGGTTTATATTTCTGTCTACCACCCATTTGATTGCTCTGCTATGTCGTTCACTGACACTTTAATTTCGACACATCTTCCTCTATTTTTCTCTTTTGTTCATCCCCCGTCTCCTCAGTAAAGAGCACAGTTTTTCATTTTTATCTGTTGGGGCCTTTGTAATTTTCCTATAAATATATACAGATTTTTATAGCTTTCAAGAGATTAGAGTCTTCCTCTAATTAACACATCCAAACGCTTGTCCTTAGGTATTTTTGTTTTCTTTGTTTTTTTTGTGTGTGTTTCTAACTCTAGACTTAAATCAGCCATTGAGCACGTGACTTTGAGTCACTGAAGTAATAAGATTTAATAAATGAAGGATGGAAAAAACTTGCTGCTAATAAACTCATCATGATTTGAAAGGTGCTAAACAGCATATGTTATATACTCACAATATTTGAATGAATTCAGTGTTACACATTAGTACTGTGAGCTTTTAGTCATGGTCTTGTAAATTATACAACGCATTTGGGAAGGGGTGGGGAGCTCTGCACCTAAGCTAAGAGCTGTATGGTCCTTGATTCAGCCTCCCCAATTCCAGCACCGGAAACTGAATCCAGAACCGTACATGTGGTTCATTGTCAACCCCTGTCCCTTTGAAAAATATTTTGCATTTTGAGATGATGTCAAACTAAAAATTTCCTAGCCTGGCCTTGAAGTTGCTCTATAAGCTCTGAGCTTACATATCTACTGCCTCAGCCTTCTGGAGCTGGGGCCACAGGCCTGAATCATCCAGCAACACTCAGCTGCTGTAAAAGAGAAAGATTTATATAAGAAGGTCATCTGTATGCCAACTGGGATGACAAGGAACAAGGGAAATGGTCTATAAGGGTGAATAGGTATTGGTTATAGTATTAGTCATCGTACCTAATGTTGAAATTAGTTTTTTTTTTTTAAATTATAAAATGGATTGGTGCTGGTTCTGGCACAACCAAGATAAATTAGGCTGAGGAGTTCTTTTGTTTGGGTCATGAGAGACAGGTTAAGCCTTCAGGTTGGGTGTGGTAGGTCTTACCGTCTTTTAATTAAATGGCAAATTACAGAGGTAATTTACTTACTTACAATAGCTTCCTGTAATGGTTCCTTTGTGAATTCACACAACTGTTCTTTTGGACTCTCGGCTCAGTTTCTTTCTTTTTACTTTTAGAAAATTATTTTTCCTACACCCACCACTGCTCCCCTCCGGCCCCTTCTCCCAGTCCTTCCCTAGCCTCCTCTCTGCGCAGAAATAGGAAAGCAAACTGGGCACAAACATTCATCTCTCTCTGCTTCCTGACTACAGTGCAGTGGGACCAGCTGCCTCATGTCCCTGCTGCCATGATAGGTTGTGTCTCGTGGAACTGGAAACCAAAATTAACTCCTTTTTTAAAATATTGTTTTAGTCAAGTATTTAGTCACAATGTTGAGAAACAGAACTGATGTAAATTACGAATTAGCCAGCACTTTGTTGTAAATAGGTTTATGTTGGATGATGCACCCCCAACTGTCATTGAATAGAATGTTCTGAGAGCATTTGAAGTAGGTATGACTAAGGTGTAATGTTTAGGAGGTTCTGAATATTAAGCCATTTTTGATGTGATATCTTCAATTTATAATGTGCTTATTGGTGTGTAATCTCATCCTAGGCCCCAGAGTATCTGTACAAGGAGATTTGTTTTGTTATTAAGCCAAACCGTCACAGTTGGGGGGCAGCTTTGAAGTCTGAGAAGCTCTTTTCCATAACTGTTGGTGTTGTGGTTTAATTCATGGGAGAACACTGATCTGTCAAAGCCAATGTCTGGAGATACAGCCTTACTGAGAGCAAAGCAGGAGCCTGGCAGGGCTGGGGCAGAGGCAGATGGTTCCCTAGATTCCTAGAAGGATCTAGTTGACATCAGTCAGTGACACTGACATTTGTACCCTTGGTCCTCACTCTGCTGCAGATGCTCACAGTACCTAGGGCCCTCACATTGCTGCATGCCCTGGCACTCATAGTACCTGAGGCCCTCATGCTGCTGTGTGCTCTGGCTGTTGCTATTAGCAGTCACACCCTTACCTCACTGGTGCCTCAGGCAGCTCAGCAGGTCTGGAGCCTCCACTGTCACGACCTGTAGTTTCAACATAAAATTGTTTCCAAAGAACCAAAGCTGGTTGATATGAGACTATCACTCATTTCATATAATCTGTTCTGGAATAGTGATTTTCTAATCCGGTATCTGCACAGTGTTTTAGCCTTGGGTGGTGTAGACATTGTCATCTGGGAATTTGGATACTTCAGGATTCAGCGTGACAGTAAAATATATTGCTTGTTTAATTCAGCCAAAATCAATTTAAATGTTTCTTTTCAGCTTAATTTTAAAAGAATATCTTTAAGGTACACAATACTATATATGAAGAATAAGCCAGATCTTTGCATTCTTTCCAACTTAGATTAACTAGCTCGTCCTCTCCAGCGAGAGGATGGGTGATGGAGAGACAGCATGTTTCATATATGTGAATCAGGGAAACTAAGACTGGAAGAAACAGCTGCCACACTGGAGTATTTCTACAGTAGGCTTGGTGGAGGGCGGAGGGTTGAGGATAAAGAGGACAGAAATAAACGAGGTCCACATAACAGTAATAATTAGGAGACAGCCAGCCCGATGGCTCATCAAGCTACCTCCTTATATTCTTGAGTCTTCAGGGACCACAAGGCCCTTCCCATGGCACTTTTATGACTGACTTCTGGGAATTTCAGAAAATACTCCCTAATGTTTACCAAGTACTTCCATAGGAGAATGGAAAGATATGTCTCTTTTCTCAGATTTCTATAAAATCATAGCACATAATATACCCAGAACTCAGATCCGTATAAATACTCAGCTATAAAAAATAGGAAGTTCAAATTCAGACTCCATAAGGGGATGCCTCAGGTGGTAATATGGCTGCTGAGCAAGCGTGAATACGGAACCCAGGTAACATCAGGGTATGAATGGTGGTGAATGTCTGGAGTCCCCATGCTGGGGAGGCAGACACAGGAGGATCTGTGGGGCTGCTGGCCAGGTATTCCCACCCAAATCAGTGAGCTCCAGGCCAGCAAGAGACCTTGTCTTCAGAAGCAAGGTGGGGAGCAATAAAGATGCTGATGTCTACCTGGGACACAGACACACACACACACACACACACACGCACACGCACACGCACACGCACACGCACACGCACACGCACACACACACACACACACACACACACACACACACATACACACAGACACACACACACGAATACATGCACAACATATGTGCACACATATAAAAGCCTATGTAAGATTACAAAATAGTATTTAATACAAAACTAGAGTAAGAATCCATTTAAGAACTTAAAAGACATGAGCCAGCAGGGAGGGGTATGGTTCTCCATGTAGCTTGCAAGCCGAATCTCTTTCTTTGATTTCAAACTACCTGAACTCAAAGTAAATGACATGACATCAGGAAATATTCCCCACGGTGTTGACCAACTTTTCCATAAACACACCCATGTGGTGGGGAAGTACAGGTAAGAGGAGAGGAGGGTTGTTTCCCCTGAGATTGTCTGCTGTGTGCACAGGACTCGGGAGGGCCATTCAGCCAGGAACTGGCTCGGTCCCGCTCTCCTGTCCTGTGTGAGACCCAGGGGGTTTGTTTTGTGTCTCGCTTTCTGCTTTCTTCCATGCAGGCCAAATTAGATGGCCGTAAAAACATCCAACAAGTTCTGTCCCCGAAACAAATGGAAAAAATTGCTATATATTGAGCGTCTTGGAGGCACTTACCATCTATTGTCCTACTTTTTACATTGATTTTTATGTGTATGAGTATTTTTCTTGTATATATCTACGTGTGCCAAGTGCACTGGTACCCTTGAAGTTCAGAAGAGGTCATTGGATCCCCTGGAACTGGAGTTCAAGTTGTGAGCTACCATGTGGCTGCTGAGAACTGAACCTGGGTCTTCTGGAAGAACAGACAGTGCTCTGAACCTCTGAGCTATTATTCTTCTTGTTTCAGTTTTCTTGGGAATCAACTCAGAATCTTCTCGATGCTGTAACTTCAGGTAATTATTTCTCATTTCATAGATTGATGAGTTACAGTCATTTTTCATCATTATCATTCTGAGACAGGTTATTTTTATAGCCTGTGCTGGGCTTAAAGTCACCACACAGTCAAGGCAGGCCTCAAACTTCCAGCCCTTCAGCTTTAGCTATGATTGTGGATTAAGCTTCCAGTTCTACAGATTTGTTTGTTTGTTTGTTTTTTTAATAGTGCTTTTTATGGTTTAGGAATTTCTTGCATTCATACAATATATTTCGATCATACTCACCCTCTACTCCCCCTCCAAGATCCTTCCAGATATACTCCTCCCCAAAAACCCTCTTTAAAAAAATAAGTCACTGAAACCAGTCCCATAGGGCCATCCACCAGAGTAGAACTTACCCACTGGGGACCAAAAGCTGGTTTTAAAGGTTTTTCCCTTAGCTTTGCCTACACCGGTTGATTTTATCTGATTTTCAGAGCCGAGTGTCTCTGCTTTAGGAAAGAATTGTGATAATGCCACTCAGTATTCCACCCACTCCTGGGCTGAGGAAGAGCAGGAGGCTGGAGACTTGGCATGACTTTGATGTCTGAGACCCTGAGCAGTGCTGCCCTGGGTGAAAATCCTCTGGAAGAAGGACCGTGATGACAGTTATTTTTGCAGGTGTCAAGGAGCAAAATCCTACGTACTCTGTGGTTCCAGATTTGGGGAATGAATGTCACCAGGAGAAATGCCATTTTATTTTACTTTCATTTATTTTTTATTTTATATGGAAAGAACCCAGAAGTGCCGGAAGCACATATGTGATTATTTTGATCAAGTGTTTGTGTTAGTCATCATGGCAAAATTGATTTGGACTTTATAACCTCATTCATCAAAAAGCTTGGAAATATGACACACTCATAATTATAGCAAAGGTAATTACATTTCTTTCTTTGATTAAGAAGAAAAAAAAGTGGTACCTACTAAGTGAAATTAGGGTGACTTCCAATTTAAATATATATCCATTAGCTTGATAAGAGCAGTGGGATTGGACACACACCCTGTTACAGTTGGGTGAGGAAATGGAGATCCTCATGATGCCAAGGGAAAGTGAATGTGGATCCACACAAGGAATCCACAGTGAAACACAGAAAGAAATGTGGGTTTAAAGAAGAAAAATGTGGGTTTCCAGGACCCTTGAAAAGCCAGGAAGAAGGAGCCACACTAGCAGGCATTCCCAGGGTGGGAAGGAAGCTTTGCAATTGGCTGAGGTCCAAATTACGTATCTATGTTTCACCAGATGACAACTGAGGTCAACTCTGGAGTCACCTAACAGTCCAGTCGAGACCTTCTGTGAAGCCCTGTCGGCCTTTGAGATGTCCCTTGGCCTCTGAGAAAGCACTAAATATTCCAGGCTTCAGGAGTCTGCTACTAAATTAGGCTCGCTTTAAAACTGTGAGTTAATGTCGAAGAGGCATGCACATGCTCGTTTAGAAACTTCCTCGCAGGGGCTCCCACTCACTTGGACTTGTGTCATCATGCCCATTATTTAGGATAAGTCATTATAAAATTGATGAAATTTATTTGAAGTTAACCAATTAATTCTCTGAAGTGCCATAGCTAATGTGTACATTGTGCCACCGAGTCTTTGAAAAACAAATTAAATAAAAATATAGCCTTTCAGAAATTAAAAAATGTATAGTGTCCCATTACAGATGTTTTAAAATGCCATATGATTCTCCCACCCCAAAATTCATTGTATTGTTTCCTTGCTATGACTGATGGAAATAAGTGGCGAGGCCCATCTTACAAGCCTTATATCAGGCTACTAGAGAAAGAATAGGATGCTCTTATTGACAAAAGACTTGTGATAAATGACAGCATGCATAAATAAGAATTCATAACAGAACAATTACATTAATTAATAATGTCCATAATCATTTCCTTTGCTCACAGGAACACAGAGCTAAGAGGTCATTTTGGGGAGCATTACCAAACAAGTAACATCTTTGCTCATGCTTGTGAATTCTCTTCCAATTAGGATGTAAATTAGTTTTCCTGAAGAATGGATAATGTTAGGAAGCAAAGATTCCCAGGAGTAAGACACCTTGAAAATAGCTTCCCAGACTCAATAAGGGTTTTTTTTTTTTTTTTTTTTTTTTTTTTTTTTTTTTTTTTTTTATATATACAATTTGCTATTTGAAGTACTTAGCATACCATCTGAACTTCTTTTTGATTTTATGACATTGAGACTGTTATTAGCATTTCTTGAGGTGGAAATAGCGTGCAAAAGGCTTCTTTGGAGGCTGTTCATCCAACAGCTCCAGATTCAGCTCCAGAATAAACTCAGTGAACCATGAACCCCACCACTGTGCCATCTCCAAGAAAGGGGATACCAGAAAGCATGATGGGTAGACAATCAGGATGATGGACTTGCTTGTAGAGATCATCTTCACACTATTTCTTACTGTTATTATTCTAATTATGAAATAAGAATACTAGGCAGCAAGACAGCTCAATAGCTGAAGTGTTCACCAGGAAGGGCCTGGTAACCAGAATCCACACAAAAGTAAAAGCAGAGAACTAACTCCACTCCATGCTCATGTTCCCCCTACATCCTGCACATATACAGAACATTAATAAATTAATTTCTAATACCATGAAAGTGTCTTGCTTTTTCACCAATCTTGAGACACTTGGAAAGTTTCATCTCTTTGTTTTTATTGTTTGCTTTCTCAGGGCGAGATCGGAAGAAACTATTTATCTTCATTGTGTGAACAGGACTATTGAGGCAAAGTCAAGAGACACTGGTGCTTATCTGCTAGAATATGAGTGAGCTATTGGGACTCTTTGGGTGACAGTAATAGTAGCACTGCTTGGTACTCAGCTTTGCTTTCTGTTTACCTGCTCTCATCTGCCTCCATCATTATCTTCTTGTCTCTCAAAAGCTTCAAGTAAGACAACTGGTTGACCCCCATGCTTCAGGCAAAAATCAATTTTGGTTTAACATGTTAATTCAGCTGACATGTGATTATTAAAAATATGTGCCATGCCAAAATGAAAGAGAAATTCTATATCAGATGTTTTTTAAAAAATTTTTTTGAAATCTTCCAACTTTCAAGAAGGGGTGCTTTAGTTGGACCAATAAATATACACACAACTATAAGCAAAGAATTTGGAGACAATTCTTATAAGAAGTCTGGAAGCATGTAGAAGTTCTAAAGAGGGACCAAGCACTAAAATCTGGGTCATTGAAAGAGAGCTTTTAAACTGAGTTTTATTGGAAAAAATAAGTTGTGTGTGGGTGTTCTCGTAAATCTAGTATGTAATTTTGTTTTGCTAACTTTTCTCCTTAAAGTGGGTGGCTTGTGGAGAAAATTATTTTAGAGGTGAGAGAGCCAGTGAGTCCCATGACCTACTGAGCCCTTGCTCAATCTCTGGGAGTACACACATTTCTGTGCCTCTAGAGTGATGGTATCTGTAAGATGCTTGCTAAGAGAGATGAGCTTCCTGTAGTGTGACCCTGTAATTGAAGTGAGTTCCTGGGGGGAGGGGCAGCAATCACAGCAATGCTTGGAACAAACTACATGTGAGTTATCCTGTTATCTATCATTTGACAGGTATAATAAATTCCAATTTGTGCCTTTTGGAATCATGGATATTAGGATGGGAATAACTATATATTTCAGAAATGAGAGGAGAACATTGGGAGCTACATCAAGCAGTGATGATCAGTTAGGAAGCCCACTGAGAACTGATTGACCCCTCAAAGATTACCTGTAGAAGATTTCTTTCTCCTTAAGAGGATTGACAAGCCAAAACAACAAAACCAGATAATTTCTGCCCGCAAATTAGTATAGCAAGAAGTTATTCTTACCTTGTCTTTCTAGAGTGTTCTTAACTGTACACAGCTCATCAATCTAATTTAGTTAGGAATCCTGCTGCAAAGATTTATTCAAATGCCCCCCAAAAGACCACATGGTTAGTTTGTTTATGGCATTCTTGAGAGATTGTGGAACTTTTAAATGTTGGGGTCTTGTGGGATGAAATTAGATCATCGGGACCATGGCCTTAACTTTGAGGCATCCATCTTCAACCAACAGGCCTAGAGTCTCTGGCATACCGTTCAGTGAAGCAGAAAATCTTAAGAACTGCTCTGCCCATTCTGGCATAGTTCATCAGTTGTTTTTTCTTATGTCCTGAAGGATATTTGGCAGTTTTCTCTGTGAAGCAGGAACCTGAAGGACTATCTTGGCTTGTTCTGCCAAAGTTCAAAGGTCATGTTCCTATGGAAACTGCATGTCCAGTTTATGCAGCATACTGTCAAGCAGTCAGTACAAGAATAGATTTTTTTTTTTGTTCAATGGCTAACTGTTGCCATAAAGAAAGGAAATTCCATATGAAGTTTATTCAATGCCCATCATTCTCTTGAAGTAGGTTGGTGCTGTCAGGAGCAGACCTGTCTCACTGTCCAGAAAAATCTTAAGTTCTTAAAATATTTTAAAATGCCATATTCTGTAGGTCTTTGAAATCTAACTGAAATATATCTTTGTATACCTAAAAAATCTAACATGACTATAAATTTGACTACCACAGATGACTATTAATCTGCATGTTAATTATACATGACAATTTTAAGTGAATTGCATAAACATCATATCTTAAACAAGAGTAGAAATATACTAGAGCATAACAAAATTGACCTTAAGTTTGTAACAATAAACCAAAATCCATATCAACATAAAATATTTTGAGTTTAAATGCTGATTTTTAGATTTGAGTAAATTCAATAATCTATCTTTTTAAGAATCATTCATATACCACATCCCCCTTTTCTTCTTAGAACAGGGATTTACTATAACCATTAACAATTTATAATGAAAACAAACATTTATAAACAATATTTTGGGAATTTGGGTGTAGCTTTCTATTACTACTTCCTGCTGATTGGGGGTTGCTGGCAATCTTATGAGGGTCCTGAAGCTGGATCATCTTAGCCTTAAAACTGATGTGACCATCTCTTCCTATCAGAGAATTTTCAGGTGGTCTTGGTTGATGAAACCATAAGAGTCTGAAAGCAATCCACAGGTTTTCATCTTCTAAGGAAACAAAAGCAGAACCTCTTTTCCAAAGCAACATATTTGTTCCTTAGACACAAATTTCACAGCCACGATACCTCTAAAATATATGTGTTTGTTTAACTCAGCAGCCTTTGTAATCAATTGTCTTTCTGCAGTTAGCTCCTTAGCAGTTAAAAATTAAAATAAAACACAATAATAACCATAGTCCAGACTCTGTGTTTTCCATTTCTATGTGGCTTATTATATTTTTATTACTCTAGTTCTCTTTTTTAAAGGAATTTATCTACCTTTTTTTTCTCTCCTAGCCTACATAGTTTTTTCACAAACATTGTAACCAATTTAAAGGTGTTTTCCATCTGTATGTGTTTGATTGCATATCTTTACATCATTTTCCAACCAGAAAAGCTTTTAAAATGCTAGCACTGTTTTGACTGCTGACATTGCCCTGCCTGGTGGCTTTTTAACATGGCGGAAGTGCCAGAACCACTCTTACCTTCCCAGTTCTGGAAAGCAGTATTAAATATTGTGAAACATTTTACCACCCTAACTCAGGGGGAGTCTTGGGATCTGCACTATCAAGTAGAGTGCCACTGCTGCCAGCTGCTCACTCTACCTAAGCATTTAGCAACACGGTCTCTTAAAGGACCACACAGTTTCTGCCAATAAAGTTGAGCCAGGAAGCCTCTCTTAAAGGAACCATAGAAATAGAGGGGACCCAAGAAAATGCTACTACCAGAATCCTTTATAAGCTTTTTCTGACTTTATGTGGGTGTTCAGCCCACATTGGGACACCATCTGAAACAAGACATTTCTGGCTTGACTAGTCCCATGGTTTAGACCTGCCTGCCGCTGTTTATCTGGACCAGCAATCCCAAAATCCCAAAGAAACACACAGATGCTTACATTAATGTCATGCTATTTGGCCTAAGGCTTAGGCACATTGCCAGCTAGCTCTTTTATCCTAATTCAACCCATTTCCATTAATCTGTCTTGCCACATGGCCTATGGCTCACCTGGGTTACCTTAAATGTTGAATCTTGTGTGGCTGGATCACGTCTCTCTTGACTCTGCCCTCCGATTTCCCTGCCTATTCCTATGATGCCTGCTATGGGCCAAAACAGTTCCTTTATTTAAAGAATGATATTCACAGCATACAGAAAGACATTCCCACATCACCCGTTGCTTACCTGAATTCCTTTACATCTTCTTCCTTGGCAGCAGCTCACAATATCTTTCCCTGACTCTGCCCTTTTCCCCCTTTACCTATGCTTGGATTTCCTCCATGCTTCTAAGATGCCTTGCCATAGGCCAAAATGGTTCGTTTGTTATCCAATAATTCACAGCATACAGAAAGACGTATCACATCAAGTCATGGTGTTTCATCACAGCATTAGAAACCCTAACTAGGATACTCTCTTGTGTTTTGGCTGCTGTGGCACCCTCATGGTTATAGAGGGTCTAAGGTGGCTTTGCTCCCTGCACTTAGGCATAACATCATGGCAGTGTGGCAGGCCCAGCTATTCACTTTTTGATGGACCCAAAGAAAATGAAGCATGGTTAGGAATCCACCCCAAGAATCTACTCCCAAAGACCTACTTAATTCAACAAGGATCCCCTTCTTGGAGATTATGAATCTTCCCCAAGATAGCATCAGCTATGGGTGCTATCAGTCAAAATATGAGCGTATGGGGACAGCGCCTACCTAAACCACAACATCAGTCATTTTGTTGCAGTTATAGAAGGCTGACTGACTTTCCCTGGCAGTTACCTCTCCCTCTGATGGCTTAGCCCAGTCAAGGTCATTAACCCAGGCAGAGATGAAGTTCTGTCTTTTCCAATCTCATTGTATTCTTAACATTTTATTGTCAACATTGGTTGCTCTGATCTTCATAGTAAAAAAAAAAAACACATGAAAATCATTTCTAAATATAGTCAGGTGTGTGCTAATTGATTTTTCTCTTTCTACTGAATTTTTCACAGAAAGAGAAGCAGCTGGAGTCAGTTTATTAGCTAATTAGAACTATTTGGCTTGGGAGATTCTTATCTAAAAAGAGAAAGGAGAACCTAGTGTGCAGTGAAAGGTGAGATGTTTTCCTGGCTCTGAGGGTAGTGCTTACCTAGTTGAGCATAGGTTGATATCTCTATGCTCATGGCTCATAAATTAAATAAAAACCCAAATCATTTTTCCTGAGAGATATTTCAGAGTAGAAATACATATAGTTGGTGTTCAGTGTTTGATTTTCAAGGGTGATATTGGTATATTACAACTGTGTGTTGTTTCCTATTTCAGAACCCCCTGTTTAAATAGCAATCACTCAGACTCATTTAAGGCAAGAAAAGAAACAGTTGACTTATTTTGCTGTAATCTTATGGTAGGTTCTGGTAGGTTCTGCCACAGACATGGCAGAGGTATAATCTCTTTGTCTTTTAACTCTCCTTTCCTCTTCATATTGCCAAGGTATAGTTTCTGGCTGTTTTCCCCATGTGTCAAAAAACATGGTTTTAGAAACAGAAAGCTTAAATTCTTCTGGCTGGGAAGTTAAAAGTCATCCCTCTGATATGCCTGAGAGAAGATCCAGGCTATATCTGCTTCATTAAAAGTCTAGTCATGGGTGATAAGTCTAAAATGTTAACCTGGGTGCACATTGCTTGATATCATGTGAATATCAGGTTTCTGTTAAGCTCCCTTTTGCATGTCTTATGCTGGTGACTTCACTGCCCGTTGCAGAGCGCTATCTTCTGGGCTGAACAGACACCATCTTCATAAGACTACTTGTGTGTGTTTGAAAAAGATTCCTATGGCTGGCCTTGTTGACTGTTTGCATTCTCCCATAGAAGGAGAGGTGAGAGGGTTATTGAATCTTCATCTGTGTATCTGGCCAGTCCTTACATTCAGTGGCATGCAATTCTGCTCCAAGTGTACACAGTACGTAGAGGTTATAGAATGAGGAAGATGAGGGTGAGGGAGGCTCCATCTCCACAGTTGTGGGGACCCCCTTAATCACACTGGGTTTAAATCTTCCAGCTTGGCTGTTCTTCAGTCACCCACATGCCTTCAAGCAGCCTCTCATGTGGGCTCTGGAAGTCAGCTGACTGACTCCCCAGTGTGACCTTTGGTAGAGGAAATGGTTCTCATCAGGAGCTTTCCTTGTGATAGGTTTAGAAATCCCTCTCACAGACAGACTCTTATCCAGCCAAAATGTAGCCTGCTGAATGGTATAACCTGGTACCACAGAGATGCCGCACCAGAACCCCAGCCTCTACTCAAGGCTGAACATTGGACAATGAGGACTGCCCTTGCGTACAGGGGCCTCAATTACACTGCAGAGACTGTATATGTAGGAAGCACATGCACAATGGGTCACACTGACCTCTAGATTGAATATGGATCAGTCTGGACAACTTTAATTCACATTGCAATAATTGCATGATGGGAATTACATGTGGAGAAATGGAATACAGCTTTACTCTTCCTACAGAGCTGAGTGCTCTCTCAGAACTAAGACCCTGTATGCTGCTGGCAGATCTTCTCTTAATGCCCAACCTCTGCATTTCTCCAAGATTTTCTTAAATAACAGGAATTCATTTTCTCTGCATTTTGGATATTGAGACTCAAGATTATTGAGTCTGTGGTTGGCTCTTAGAGTGTGCTCTTTTCCTGGTTTGTAGTCAATGCCTTTGTCCTGTGTCATTACATTGTCTTTCTTGGCATGAGGGAAGGGGGAAATGAATTTTTTTTTTTTTACTTGTTTTAGAAGGCCACCAATTCCATGGATTTGGGTTGCATCCTTATGCCCTCTCTTAACCTTAAGACCTGCTGAAAGGCCTGTCTCCAGATAGTCTTGCATTGAAGACAAAGGCTTTAACATATGAATTTGAGGTGTGAAGCTAAAATTCACACCACAGCATATAAAATGCTCTTTTTGTTGGTGACATATAACTGTGATCCCCTTGATCTAAGGAGACTCTTGGATATAGCATGAATGCCATTCGCTGATGAGATAGGAAGCTGACCTGTAGAGCATATGTATCAGTGTCTAAAGTTATTTGGCAATTAGTAGTGGTGATGGCACTTGAAGAAATGGACACTATTAACACTTTTCTCTAAAACCACAGGGCACTAATTATAATAGCAAGAATTCCCAATTTGATTTTTTTTTTTTTTAGTTTTGTATATTTTAGAAATTAACCCTCTGTCAAATATATAGCTGGCACCTTGTGGCAGGATTAAGGTGTCAGCCTATAAGGTCAGAAGATGCTTATCCAGGAGCTCAGGACCCTAGAGGGGGTGTGGCCAACCTGGAGGGGGTGTGGCCAACCCCATTGATAAGTGGCTGCTGGGACACAAAGAGGCTCTCTTCCTGGTTCCTGGCTGCTGGCTGCTGGAGAGACAGAATCGGAATCCAACGAGCAACGTCCATTGCTCGTCCATCGCTTGGATACGCCAGTCCTTGTTCAGGTGCCACTATAAGCTGTTACTAATATCATGATTGTTGATTTATATTCTAATAAACATTTATCTTGGACTGGTGCCTTGTAAGTAAAACTCTGTCTACAGCACCTTAGTTACTATTGTGCTGTGAAGTCACCATGATCAAGAAATCTTGTAGAAGAAAGCATTTAATTGAGGGTGTGTACTATTTCAGAGGGTTAATCTGTGGCAATCTTGCAGATTCAGGTACCGGGTCTTTCATTGAGATCCTTCATTCATTTGGAGGTCAGTTTTGTGCAGAATGACAGATAAGAATCAAGCTTTTTCCCTCTGTGTATATATATCCAGTTTGTACCACACTATTTGGTGAAGATTTATCTTCTCACCTGTGGGTATTGTTTGTCTCTTGGTCAGAAATCAGATGGGCTTATACGTAAGTCCTTAACTCTAGCCCATTGATCAGTGGGTCTGTTTTTATGCCGATACCATGAGGTTTTGTTACTATAGCTCTGTATAATAACTTGATGGTGATATGTCAACAGGGTTTTTATTATCGAGGATTGTTTTATGTACCAATATGTTTTCACATAAAACTTAAGATTATTTTTCCAATTTATGTGTACAATTGCATTGGAGTTTTGATGGGGATTTCTTTGAACCTGTTGGTTGATTTTTGCAAGATGGCTACTTTCACAATACTTACCCTAACAATAAATACATGAGCACGAGATGTCTTTTCATCTTCTGGGATGTTCTTCAATTGCTTTTCTCAGTACCTAAAGGTTTTCATTGTACAAGTCTTTCACTTCCTTGGATAAATTATTCAATGATATATATTTTTTGAAGTTATTATAAAAGATATTATTTTCCTGATTTTTTTCGTGATATATTTGTTGGGTTTGTGTATAGGAAGGCCACTGATTTTGTGTCCTTACTACTTTGCTGAACATATTATTAACTGTGGGAGTTTTCTGGTGGACAGTTGGGGGTCTTTTATGTATAGAGTCATATCTACAAATAAGGATGTTGGATTTATCCCTATCCTACTTGTATCCTCTTTATCTCCTTCATCTGTCTTGTTGAGTTGACCAAGGAGGTGGAGGTGTAGTTCAGGGGTAGAGAGTGTACCTATCATGCATGAGGAGCCAAGTTCAATCTAGGTCACTGATAGTAAATAAAATAAGCTGGGCAATAGTATTTAACTGTGAGTATATACAACAACGATTCAGTTTGTTTATAACTAATGGACACATATTTTTATAGGAGCAAAATAAAAAGCTAACAAGAGCCCTATCGAGCATATCTATTCTCCAGCACCAAGGGAAGGACCTTTTTCCTGTGGTATGGCACTCAGTAAAGACCGGGTTGCTAAGTCCTTTGGTAAGGGCTCTGTCTCTTATTGAGTCAAGCAGAGCACTGACCACTCTGGCTCCTGGCTGAGTACTCATCAGTTTGGAAGAGGAGTAGAGTTGCGTTGTTGTAGCCATCTCTCACCACTTGTCCCTAGTGCCACACAGTGCTGAGAAACAGAGGCATTGGGTCTGCGCTCCAGGGATAGGGACATTTTCACTGTATATAGATTTAAAAATATTATTTAAGGAAAGTTTTTCTCTTCAGAAAGGAAAATCCCCAATCTTATAATTTTTATGTTGATAATCATAATGACAGAAAAATGATAGAAATTATTTCCACAGTGCATGGTTTAGACTGTGCATGTAATGTCAGTAAGCAACAGATATATTCTTGACAGATACATGGAAATTGAAAATTTTTTTAAAAGTTAGTTACATTTATTTGTTGCCTTTTTTTTAAACAGATGTTAGTTTTAGGTTCAATGAAATAAATAAGTTTATTTATAACAAAAGAAGTTATTGGTATGATTTTCAATCCTACAAATTGCTTCATCTTTCTTTAGGAGCCATGCTATCCTATTATTACTGTATCAATAATTAAAATTTAATTAAACATTTGCAGACACATTAATGTGATGATTCTGGAGAGACTACTAAGAAGGAGTTGTAAATGAAAATGAAAAAAAAATCACAGGAGGTAAAGCAGGGAAGAATGCGGAGGTCTGAGCCTGGGGACTTACATCCAGTGCTACACCCAAGTTCAGCACCTTGAGGGATTGATTATTCAATAGTGACAGAGAAGATGGGTGTGGAAGGAATGTTATACAGGAATAAGACTCACTCCCATCCTAGCACGGATGAGTTATTGATGATACTACGCTCTAGGTTTTAATTAGTTACTGAAGTGTTTTTCCAGACATACAGGTTAGTGAAGCAATGTAACACATGAATTTATTTAACCTTTGTTTGCTGACTGTTCTGTAGGAGAGATTGTTAGCACTGGAGATGCACCAATTGGGGGGGGGGTGAGGGAGTATTATTGGCCTGGCCTAACCTAGACTTATAGAAACTTCTGTCCCTATGAATGGGGTGGAAGCTTCCCGCTGGTCTATCATTTTATAATTGCTAGCCCAAACCTGCCTAAATCTAGAAGGAATTTATTTGTCATCAGGACTCATTGGGTTTTGGGGTATTGAAGAGCGGCCTTTTGTTTTGACCTGTCAGGGTCTGTGGGGGACATTCTGTAAGCCTAGCCTCTAAAGTCTGAAAGTTATGAAGTGCTTACACAGGCTGCATCACTTGAATGAGGAGACATGTTCTGTAGTGTTTATGATAGGTCTGTGTAATGTTAATGTTGCTTTTCAACTTGACAGGATCTAGTGTCACCAAGGTGATGGAGCCTCTGGTCGTGCTTGAGGATAGGCTAATTGAGGTGGGAAGCCCCTTCCTAACTTTAGGCAGTATCATTCCACAGGTTGGGTACCCAGATCAAAGAAGAATGCCAGCTGTGCACCATTATTTCCTGCTCTCTGCCTCCTGGTTCAGATGTGTGTGACCAGCCTCCCAAGCTCCCACAGCTATGGGCGACTGTACTCTTAATCTACGAAAACCCCTCTTTCCTGAAGTTGCTTTTGTGGGGTATTTTGTAATAGAAAAGTAAGGGCGCAGTCTGCTCTGCCTCTCCCTGAACACTGTGGGCTGAGAGAAAGAAAGAGTGGTAGAGAGGAAAGATTCCAGTGCTTGAGGGGAAGTAGAGGAAAGTGAGAGAGAGGCTGCACCCTGAAACTCATGGGCTGCACAGGGAGATGTATTTAGCAATTGCATAGTGCCATGGTTTCTAAGGATGTGTCTCCCCAGATTCCCGGGTTGGCATCTAAAATAGTGTAAGAGATGGAGCCTTTGGGAGGTCCTGGGGGTTCTGCCTTCAGACATAGAATTAGCCCCCACCCAATGTGGCGATGCATGCCTGCAGTCCCACACTTGGGAGGTGGGAGGAGGAGGAGGTGGAAAAGGACTTCAGAGCTAGCCTAAGCTACATGACAAGTTTGAAGCTAGCCTCAACTACATGAGAACCCATAAAAAACTAACAGAGAGGGAGAATGAGTCGAGGGAACCTAGATGGACCCGTTGGCCCTTCAGGCCTGTACCGTGTGAGGGTTCAGCGGGAATGAGCCTTGGCCATGTGTGGAAACTCCTCAGCCTTCCTGTCTGTGAGTAATGAAGTCCCGTTCTTTATAAACTATGCTCTGGTGGGTATTGTTTAAGCAGTATGTTCAAAGACACTTGGGCATGTATCCTCAGTTTCCCTTGGCAGCACAGCAATGCTCTTTTTTGAGCATCTGTCCTCATTGCCGGCCTAAGGAAGTGTCTTTTGACAAGTTGTTCATCCTGTGGGGGCGGGGCGCTTGTCCGAGACTCTCTGATGTCCGTTGCTGGGTCTTCTCAATTTTCACTTGCAGGTTGAACTTAATTTGTGCCCTGTGTAGGAAGAGTGAATCTGTTCTCTCCTGGGCCTTTACCAACAATAGCTCCTTCCTTGCCTGTGGTGTCTCTTGCTTGTCACGGAAGCCTGGTCTTCATTGTTCACTTGAGAGCCTTGCCTCTATCCTGGTCTGGGATTCTTTCCTCATCTTCTCCCCGAGGCAATTCATAAGGAAGGTCATTGTGTGTTCTCACAAATTCCCCCACTGCTCAGTGAGTATGGAGTGAGGGTCTATTGTCCATTGGAATGACCCGTGGCCTGACTCAGTCTGCAGTTCAGCCATTCCCTTGTAAAGGAGGGATTTTGGGGTAATCCCCAATTCACTGGAATCCTTCATTCATTTACTTATTTGTTGAGACAGGGTAGTCTCCTTATGTAGCCCCGGCTAGTTTTGAAGGCACTGTGTAGCCCAGATTGATCTAAAGTTTGTGACCCTCCTGTATTAACCTCCTATGCATGGGATTGCAGGTGTGTGCCACCACACCTGGCTTCTGCCTATTGTTCTATTACTTTTATATTGGTCTCATTGTTGGTGTGGGGACTGCTTAGCCCATTCAGGTTACAACTATAAAATACTTGACTAAATGGTTTATAGAAAATATAAATTTAATTTTTATAGTTCTAGAGACCATGATATCCGAGTTTAAGGTACTGGGTGACTTGGCATTGGCTGAAGGCCACTTCTCACAGAGAGCCATGCTAGCCCCCTAGTGTCATACAGAGATGGAATGGGTTGAGGGGTTGTGTTGAATAAAATCACCTATCTTGAGTTTTTATGTCATCTTGACACAGGCTAGACTGCTTTGAGAAGAAGAAATCTCAGCGGAGAAATTCTTCAACTAGCCTGGCTTCTGAGCAAGCATGTGGTGCTTGTTCAGAAGCTAGCAATTTTCTCGATTGATGATTGATATGGTAGGGCCCAGCTCAGGTAGTGCTGAGTTGTATAAGAAAGGCTGAGCTAACCATGAGATGCATGCCAGTAAGCAGGATTCTTCCATGGCCTCTGCCCCAGTTCCTGCCGTGGCTTCCTTTAGTGATGGACTTAGGACCTATAAAGTGAAATAAACCCTCTTCTCCAAGTTGCTTTTGGTCAAAGTGTTTTATCACAATGATAGAATCCCTAACAGGCAGCATGTATTTCATTCCTAAAGGACATTCTCATAAGTTAACCCTCACCCAAAGATCCTTCCTCCCAGGAGGGATAAAATTTTCAACATAGGAGATTTTAGTTTGCATAAATGTTCAGACCAGACTGGTGGATTTTCAGAAATATGAGCCATGCAGAAAACCAGCTACAAGGAAAAGTGTTCACACTATGAAGCTGTTCACACTAAGTTAATGTCTTAATAGTACATTTTTGAAGTTAGTTCCAAGAACTATGGAAGTTGATGGGATAGAAAGTGGCTAATTGAAATTGCTGAGCATCGATCGGGAGAAGACAAAATCTTTAATGATAAGAATCTCCAGACCTTCAGGAACTCAGGGTATTGAGATGAGAAAAATGTGTGGATGAGGAGCATCCAGTCCTCAGTTCAAATGCAGGCTCTGCCTAATGGACCCACAGAGCATCTAGTGACTCCCAGAAGAATAAGTGAGTCTTTGGGGGTAAACCCATCCATCATGGAGCTGGCCGTGGTCTGACACTGTTCAGAATTCTGTTCAGAAGCTCCCCACCCACTTGCTGTCTGTCCCAGAGAATTTGCTCTGTGGGAACCTGTCCTGTTCCTTTGGGGTTTCTTCAGCCTTTTCTAATTCTGGTAATTAGAAATGGAAGGAGGATGGTGAAACCACTGGGTTTTTGTTCCCCGATTCCTTAAATAGCCTTGGGAGCAAAACCTCTCTCTTGGAGGAGAGAAGAGAATGTTAATTACAGTTTAAAAATGCAAACCCAATTTACTTTGCTTCCTACAACATTACTTTAATGCTTCAGCTTTGGGTTTCAGCACCATCCCATGGTCTTCTCTTAAGAATCTCCCCTCTTGCAACCTGGTCCCTGATGCTGTCATATTTGACTCATTAATTCACTCAACTAGAAAGCAAAAATATTTATTAAGAAACCGTGTTAATTACCTAGAGTAAATAGTTATGTATATACACACATATACATATATATGTATATATGTAAATATACTTTTAAATATACATGTATATTTAACCTTTTAAATATACATGTGTATTTAATTTTGTGTTGTTGGGGATTGAACCCAGATCTTTGTGCCTGGTATACAAATGCCCTACCACTGAGCAACCCTTCCCTGCCCAGTTTCTCTGATTATAAGAGATTAAGTATACATACAAGTTAGAATGTAACATCAAAGGACACAGGGCTGCAGTGTAGCATGCATTAGCTGAATCTGAAGCCAAGGAAAGAAAGGCTGGGAGTCATAGCTGAAATGGTTTGGGTTGAAATTTGAAAGTCCCGTAAGCTGTAGAGCGCTGGGGCCAGGCTAGTCCTAACTTCCATAATGAAGTCCTTGTCCTCTTGTAGATGTGTTGGTCTCCCCAGCAAAACAACAATCATCCATTGTGTCTACTGATCTTCAGCTCGAGGCTTTAATTAATCAGATTTTTCCAGTTTATTAGATTCTCAAGCCAGTGCCAGGGACGGTCACAGTAGGGCAGAAAGTCAATTCTCTCTGCTCAGAACTGATAACTGTGACTGAAAATCTCAGAGAGGAAGCAGAGCTGTGCTGTGCTGTGGGCTGTGGCTCCACCCACTGAGGATGAGGAAGCCTTGGTGTTTCCTAGAAGCAGGAGGAAAAGCCTCTCAAGCCACCTGCATTTTGACATCCTCAGATTTGATGTTTTTCGAACTTGACATATGGCCTTCTGTTTGTCCTTGTGGAACCTGGGCCTCTGAGGGCTCTCTGGACACAGGTACCATGTTTTATTGCCGTCACATTCTGAGTATTGATTATCACGATGCAGACTCTGTGGTCATTGGTTAGAGAGAGGAAATCAAACCCTGAGAAATGGGAAATGGGCCATATTTTCTACCATCTAATGCATTCAGTTGAGTGATGCCACATTCCTTGAGTTTGTCAGAGCTTTTTAGCAAAAGAAAAACTGAGATTATCATATATGGGTGGCTTTTGGTGACCTCCACACTAAAACATTTTATATCAGAACAAAGTTGGGGCTGGGGATATGGCTCAGTTGGTAAAGTGCCAGCTTGCAAACACAAGATCTAAGATTGCTCTCCAGAACTCAGAATTCAGTTACAAAAAGTCAGACATGGTGGTGTGTGACTGTAATCAGTGCTGGGGAGTCAGCAAAGCAATAGCCTGATTCCCAAGGGATGCTGGCCACCTAAACTAGCCTATTGGATGAGTTCTAGGCTAGTGAGAAATCCTTTCTCAAAACACAAGGTGGCTGGTGTCTGAGCAATGACAGTCAAGGCTGTCTTTCACCTTCCACAAGGAGACTCACACATGTGTACACATAACCCCCATGTGCACCCTTACACAGATAGGCACACACAGAAGCAAATTAATTATGAAATGATTTTATGCATTGAAGTGTTTGCATCAACAGTTAAGTTTCCAGAAGAGATCCCAGGGGCTGGTTTAAATAAGTCTTTGGTTCAGAAATGGTTTTACTACTATTAAAATGTCCTTTCATGTGACCCTCCTGTACTCTGTACAACATGGGCTTTGTCTTTGCTTGCTGAGTGAAGAATTCAAATGCCAAGGCTATCAGTTGACTTGTATGGTCTCACACATTTGGCATTTGTGTAGAAAAAGGGGGAGCCCAGACTAAAGTGCAAGGGATTGTCTTTGGTTTACATGATACATCTTGACAGTTGTGTAAAGAATAGTTGAGGATCCTTGAAAACTGTGATTATTTTTGCCATTTCTGTTTCTTGTGCTCAGTATCACTTTGGGGGTAGATAATTAAGGAAGTGTTTTACTCCCTCAGTTGGTTCTTCTACTCAAGAGTTGTAGAGGCTGCTACACTCAACAAACCTGCAGAGTGGAACTATGTGTACAACAGTGTCCTGTGCTCATTGAGTAGGGGTCTGCCAAGAACTGGAATCAGCTTGGTATAGTTGTGATTTGGGCTGGCATACAGTATTCACACATTTTTTATGAAGCATAATCAAGAAAAAAGATCGGCAGGTGAGGCTACACCAGAGCCAATAGCTTCTGTACTGAAAGAGGAGGCATCTTCGGCATGCAAGTATTCATAGATGGGAACACCATTCACAAACTCTCTCTGAAGAGGTTCAGAATATACAAGGAACTCAACAGCACACACACACACACACACACACACACACACACACACACACACACACACACACTTTAGATATGAGCTAGGGATAGGAATATACATTTTTTTGTTTTCAAGAGAAGGCATAGAAAAACGCTTGAAGTTTTACTGTGTATGCCAAAAAGTAAAGCGTGTAGAGCCACATGTAAGTTTCTGGTGAGGTTCCTTAGAGATGTAGACACAACATTAGCCTTTCTCATGGTACTTCCCTGAGCTTCAATCCTCTGGGCTGATGCCACGAGGCACGGGTAACTTCTGCATCCTGAGTACCTTACATTGAAGAAAAGGACTCTGACCTGATTCATAGGTGGCCTGAGTCTTTTACGCTGGGGAGTGCCATGTCTGCTGTTCATTGCACTGGGTGTAATCATTTCTTTCTTAACTTTTTCTTTAAAGTATCATACAAAGTAGTGGGTTTCATGATGCCATTTTCCTACATACAGGCTACAGGTGTTATTCCACTTTGCTCTTACCTGCCCCTCTTCCACTAGCTTCTGTATATCCCCCCTTCTACGGGTCTCCTTCCTCTTCCCAAAGAACCCTCTCATTCTCCTCCCCCACTTCTTCCTCATCTCTCATTCTCCCCCCCCCCCAACCTACAAATATAGGTGATTTTTATCTGCCACAAATTCTTAGTATGCAAATGTCTAGTCTAGAACCAGGGCATCCAGGCAGCTTGTGAGGCATGACAGACATCAGGAGGCTAGTGGAGAATTAGGATGGGGCAATACTCTCAGCCCTGTCCACCAGGGTGTTAGGCTCAAGCCATCTTTACCTCTGCAACCTTGCTTGGTCACCCTCACGGTGCCAGCTCTGCTCTGACCAGTCACATCCCCTGTGAGGCCCGAGTCAGGCTGTGCTCCGGTTCATCTCAGTCTTGCCACAGACTCTGACTGTCCCTCATCAGTCACCTGAGACCTCATCTGGGTGTAAGCTAGAATGCTATTTTGCCAATTTCTCAACTGTTGCCTGAGGATGGGACCATGGATCAGAGACAAGAAACTTGACAGACCACAGCACAGCATGGGTGAGGAAGGGCAGGGGGAATGGCAAGCTCATAAGCCAGTTTGTCCCTGAAATATCATGAGACAATATAGAACAATCCAGGTCAACTGTGTACGGTGTGTTTGTATCGCAGAGGAAGGAACTGAAGAAATGTCTATTATTGCTTTCTTTGTGTGTTTGTGTGTTTACATTCACAACCATGTGTTTGTGTGTGTATCATTCCTCAGGACACGGTCTACCTTGTTTTCTGAGGCATGACCTCTCAATGGCCTAGAGCACCTTGATTTGGCTGAGCTGGCTGGCTAGCAAACCCCACTAGCCTCTCCAGCTCTAGAATTACATTTATGTACCACCATGTCTGACTTAAAAAGTAAAATGGGTTTAGAGAATCAAGTTCAGGGTTTTAAGAACTTTATTGACAGAACTATCTTCTCATCCTCAAGAAACTTTCTTCAAAGATGGTTTATTCACACTCCTGCTGAGCCTTTGCTCTGGAGGGAGATAATATTTTTATGGTATAGATTGGGAAATAAATCTTGCTTCTGCTTCAGAGGGAGGCATGATCTATCTTCCAAGGCTACTTATGCTTCAACAATCCTTGCAAAGGAAATAAAGCCAAGAAAAGAGGCACATATGGACCATGTAGCTCAATGTTGAAATAATGTTTGGCAAGTACAAAGACCTAGGCTTCCCACTCGCCTGCCTGCCAACCCACCCACCCATGTGCTGTGAGCTCTCTCTCTCTCTCTCTCTCTCTCTCTCTCTCTCTCTCTCTCTCACACACACACACACACACACACACACACACACACACACACACACACACACACACACACACACACACACACACGAAAAATCTAAGGGAGAAATAATCTTGGCATCCCCATCCCTTTTTCTGGGTTTACTTTGTCACAGACTCTTACACAATTCAATTTTTATATGGTTGCTAGTATACATTGTAATCATATTTAAGAAAATGATAGCACACTTATTTAATTTTTGCTACCTTTTGTTCTCAGTTGCTTGTCAAGAGTGATCATATTTATTTTGAGTTTTAAATAATTCACTGTTTGTAAAGTTTGGGTAAGCTGCTCCATGGATGTTAGCTGATAGAGAAATGGGACTGGAGACTCTCTAAGGACTTTGTATCTGTCTGAGAAGTGTCCGAGCATGACACCCAACAGTTATGTATTCCCTAGACTCTAAACTTCTTCACACTAGGGTTGCTGTTTCATATTCACGGAACAGTTCTCAAGATGAGGTTCTTTCTCTCAACACTGCTATGACAAAAGCAACTTCAAGAACAAAAGATTTATTTTTGGTCACAATTTGTGGATACCATCCCTCATGGAGGAGAAGGCATGTTGCCAGGAATGTTTGGCTGCTCATGCTGCATCCAGAGTCAGGAAACAGAGAGGTGGATGCTGGTACTCAGTGCATTTCCTCTTTCATACTCCAGGACTCAAGCCCACGGAGTAACACCACCCACAGTGGGTAGATCTCACCTTGGTTAACTCAATCTAGAATCTCCTCACAGACATGCCCAGAGGTCCTTCTCCTGGGTAACTTCACACCCTGTCAATGTGACAATCAGTGTCAGTCATCATACAGATCAATCAGTGTCTTATTGACCTTATACGTTCCTTGTACAGATCCAAAACCCTACACCAAAGCTGTCATGGAGCACCAAGACTGTTCCAGCACCTGCTGTTATCTTAGGAGGGGGGTAAGTGAGCAAAAATCTAAAACCACACCAGGCTGATTCAACATTTCCCCCATCGTTTCCCCAAAGGGGAGCATGGGTATCTTAGTTGACATTTGGACATTAGCAATTATTTTGTTGAGATAACAAGCCTTTATTGAATAAATGTGATTTCCCAGCTCGTGTTGCTTTAACTTCCTTGTGTATCTGACATTTTGGAGTAAAAATTATCATTGCACTGCTGAGAATGATGAACTGTTCATATTTCAGTGTGTGAGACAACACAGCTTAGTTGAAGGTCATGGGTTTTGGATCAGAAATACTAGACATTCATTTGTGCCTTGATCATTCTGAATCAAGAGGACTTACTATACCTGTCTGTTTAACTGAAAGCCAGTGGTATCATATCTATGTTACCATCCTAGGAAAAGGACATTTAAAAACAGCATTTCTTATTTGTAGGTATGTGGTGTACATGTCGGCATGTGTTTGCTTATAAATGTGAGTGTATGTGCCATGTATGTGTATCTGTGGATGCCGGAGGACCATGCTGAATATCTTTCATTATCACCCCCACCTTATTTTGTGTTTTAATTTTTACTTATTCTTTGAATATTTCATACATGTACATAAATGTTTTTTGATCATATCTAGCCATCACCCCCAACTCTTACAAAGACTCCAAGTCACATCTCGCCCAACTTCATGTCCTTATTTATTTATTTACACCCACCAATCCAGTCAGTATTACCCATGTGGGCATTGGGATGGGGCTATACACTAAGGTATGGGGGACCAACCAGCCAATGCTCATACTCTTAGGGAAAAGTGGCTGTCTCTCCCCTAAGCAGTCATCAGCTGCCCAAAGCCCTTTAGGTAGAGAAGGGACCTCAGGATCCCTTTTCCAATCTATGTTGGATTTTTTTTAACTTGTTTTATCTTGTGCCGGTAACAGCAGCTTCTATTGGTTTATGTGTGCCGTAGACAGTTGGTCATGTCCAGAGTAGTTTTTAAGACAGAGTATCTGACTAAACCTGGAGTTCATCCATTTGGCTGGGCTAACTGTCCAATGACTGATGTCTTTATTTGCCAGCAGTAGATGTATGACTGTATTTCTGTGCCAGCTTTTTTATGGGTACTGGGTTCTGAACTCAGATCCTCATGTGTATGCATAAAGCACTTTGCCAACTTAGTCTACATCCTTTATTTTTATTGCATTGACTGGAGGTGTATTTCTATACTTGGCCAAACTCATTTAAAGCTGGAGATGACCTCTTTCCCAGGGCTCAGGCATGTGGAGAAGGTGTACCCACCAGGTTGGTCACTGCAATTGTTGACCATGATGCTTCTTCTGCACTCTGTTCTGTTGATGGGCGGCAGAGCCATGACTGTGAGGCCTAGGGCTTGGCTCCTAACTGACATAGCACTCTGTGACCTTTCCTGCATCGTATCACCCAGTTCCTCATGGTCACATGGGACACTATTCCTGTACATAGTCTTCATTCAGAATGGCCTTTTAGCACCTATAGTGGCATGAGAACTGTTGGTGTCTTTTACTTTGTTTCATATTTAATGAGATGAGCCTGAATGGTGCGACACCCAATAGACCTCTCCTCCAGACATCAGAAGCCCATATAGATTTGCTAAGCGAGAGTCAGGTTATGGAGCTTAGTCAAGACCAGTTTAGGAGGCTACCTGAAAGCGGAGTCTGTGACTGATTGGTGGCACAAGCAATGCCCACACTTGGTAAAGTTCAGGAAGATGAAAGGGCAAAGGGAGGGTTCCGGAGGACTGCTGTGTTCTTGCTCTTTCTTTGTGACTGTGAGCATTTGGATTGATTTAATGCTGAAAATCAATTCCAGATCATTAATTTGCCAAGGGAATGTGGGCAAAGAGTATCCAGAGGTATGAAATGTTCCCTGAAAAAAGAAGGGGCAGACAGTGTAGGGGATGATCAGTCACTTCATGAAGATGCACGGCTCAGAGGAGTCTTCAACTAAAGATATTAGCATCAACGTATGCTACACTTTTATCAAATGATTTTTGATTGGAAGTTTTTAGTGTCTCTGATCATAGATATTAAAAGTTTATGTGGAGAGTTAGTCTCTAATTTTTAAAAAAGAGTTTCAAAATCCCCCAGCACTACAAAGGACAATAAAGCTATAAAGTAAATTTTATACAACCCAGTTTTAGAGCATTGGAAACAGAAACCAAAGGTCATGTGTCTTTCACAGCTTTGGGATTAGTCACAAACCTTTCATTTCTTCCTTCCCAGTTTGTCCACACCCCAGCTTTGTGACTGACAGAGGATGTTTACACTCTTCTTACCTCAGTTTTTCATCTGCAAGAATGGGTAGTAACAGCCACTTCATGGGTGTTTGTCAGACGTTTTATCCAAGATCATGTTTTCAGGGAAGCCCTGCATAGAATCACGAGAGAGGTTCTGAAAAAGGATGAATCAAGTGTTTAAAACTAGACTTTATTTTTGAGAGCAATTTTAGCCTTGCAATGAGATTGAGCAGAAAGTACAGAGAGTTTCCTATACTTCTCGCCCACATAAGTGTTAATGTCAGCATCCAGTCATGGAGTAACTGTCAGATAGTTGGGTCTATAGTGACTCAACATTATTTCCCAATGCACGGTTTCTGCTGTGTTCTCTCTGTTCTGGGACATTCCATCTAGGATTCTGCCCATCTGTAATGATGAGATGCACCTTGTAGTATCACACAGAATATTTTCACTGTCCTTAAACCATCTGTGCTGTGTCCCTATGTCCTCACTAACTTCCAGGGCCATAGATCTACATAATGCCCAAGTTTCTGTCTTTCCAGAGTGCCTCATCATCAGAGCAAAGCAGGGGCTTTTCTATGTTGACCTGTTGCACTTAGCCATGTGCATGTGATATTCTTCCATGTGTTCTCATGATGGCAAACGTCTGTTTTAGTGTCATTGCTATTCTGTGGTCCAGCTATTCTACCTTTTATGTATCCATTCACCTATTGGAAGACATCTGAATACCTCCAAGTTTTGGCAATTACTAGTGACACTTATATAAATGTACATGTGATGGTTTGTGTGGACGGAATCTTTCCATTTATTTGGGAGGATAAGAATGCTCTTAGCACACAGCTAAGGAGCATGACAGTGTGCTAAGAATATACTTAATTTTATAAGGAAATTAAACTGTCTTTCATGATAGCTGTATCATTTTTTTTTTATTCTGACTAGCAGCCAAGTGAAGGAAAGTTTCTATTCTCTATATCCCAGTCCTATTTGGTGGTTCTGATATTTTGGATTTCTGCTGTTTTAGTAGATGTATAATCTCAATAGTTTGTATATGGCTCAATTCTGGCCTTCAAAAGCTTGTGCATAGGCCCCTGGGTCCCTGTTATGGTATGGATATGAAAAGTCCTTCAATGGGCTTATGTACTGATGTCTTGGATGTCAGCTGACAGGCCTTGAAAAGGGGCTGGATCCTAAAGGCTCTGACTTCTTCAGTGGAGGCTAATTCCTTGAGAGAGTGTAACGGGATAGCATTCAGGGGATGTGGGGCCTTCTCAGAGGTAGTATGTCATTGAGGGCATCTTAGAAAGTGGCATGCGGTCCCTGCCCCTTTCTATCTCTCTTTGCTTTCTAGATATCATGAGGTGAGTAGCTCTTTAAAGTTCTGAACTATGTTAACTCTATTTCCTTATAAAATAAAATTCTTTTCTTATTCTGAAATAATTCAAAGTGAGTTATAAATCAACTATTTTATGTGATGAAAGAGAAATGTACTAGGTTTGTTTATATCACAATTAATATATTCTTCTAGTTATTGGCATTGCCTCATGACATTAAAACATGAGCTAAAACCTTTTATTCCAAATTCTTATTAGGGATCAGAGAGAGAGAGAGAGAAGAATATATTTCTTGAAAAATTTAATTATTTGGTTTTTTTTCAGTAATAGCAATAAGATCAAGATAGAGAGAAGGATGGTCCAGAGTGTAATAAATTAGGACTGTGAGATAATCCCGAAGTCATTTCCTAGAGACGAAGGAGAAGGTGAGGTGTGAAATGCTGCCTAGAAGGAGCTTCAACTCGTTATTTACTGAGCACAGGGCAGCAAGGGGAGAGCATCTTGACACTCCCTTCCCATTTCCTTCTGATGCTGTCTAGGATGCAGGGATAGCTTTGTTTTCTTTGTGGATTAAAGACTAAATAAAAGTCAGGATACAGGTGTTACGGGAGTCTTAGGTGTCTGGGCAAAGCTACCATACGCTATCAGGAAAACTGGGTCCCTCTCGGGGTTCTTCATCTTGCTAATAAAACACCAATCATGGACTCAAATGTAAACTCAAAGACAGTTTATTAAAATTCGAAGGAAAACCCCCAGAACAGTCTATATAGAATCTTATCTGCCCAGAGGAGAATGGAGAAGATAAACTGATGTAAAGATCAGCCCCAGGACACTCTTAAAAAGAGTGAGGGAGACATGTGTGAACCAGAGGGGTTAAAGGCATTTATAGATACCACCCAGCATCTGAGGGAGAAAAACAGAAGAGAATAAAAGGGGATTGCTGAGCCCTGAAAGGAGGGCTGAACCAGCTGAACTTCATGGCAGTTTATAGGGGCTGCATTAGGGACAAGGAATTCTGGGAAGGTAATGTCTATTGTCTTATGTTGACCGCTGCTTTCACTGTCTCGACAATGTCTTGTCAGAGACTGAAGTTCTGTCTCCTGCCTGTAACTCTAATAAAAGCCAAAGTAGGTGCGGGACAGCAAGAGGTGCCCTGATCAACACAGTGTGGCACAAATCTTTGGTTAGTACCTTCTCCGAAATGGCTCCGAGTGTTTGCAGAGTCCTAAACTTGCCTTGTAGGATGTGCCCTGGTTCAAGCCCCTTCTTCGGCTTATGGGACTAGAGGGCTTCTCTGGAGCACCTGTGTTAGCACTGTTGGAAGGTTTATTAGTTGCCCTTGGATGGATGTGATAAAATAAATGACCAAAAAGCAACTTAAGGGAGAAGAGGTTTGTTTTAGCTTATAGTTCCAAAGGGACAGAGTCCATTTATGTTCTGAGAAAGAATATGATGGCAGAAGCAAGATCAACTGGCCCTATTTTCTCCCACATTCAGGAGTGATGTTCTTCCTTCAGCCATCCCATACCTCTTAAAAGTTCCATGAGCTCCACAGACTGTAGATCAAGTGCATGAGCTGATGGGACATTCTCATTCAGACCACCACAGATAGATCAGTACTATTTTAGTTCCGGCAACAGTAAGCACCTAACTATTAGGACAAGGTTCCTTCTGGGAAGAAGTGCTTTCTTAGGGATCTTTTGCTGACTGACCACCTGCGTTTCCTTTCCTGGACAGCTGACACTTCTTCCTTGCAGCCAGCCTTCCTTGATCAGCAGGCCTCCTTCCTTGTGGGATGTGTGTTGGAAACAATGCAATCTGAGGCTGATTCTCAGAGCCTTGTGTTAACCCTTCCTTGTCACCTCCTCAGGTTGCATTGTTAACCCTGTGTTAACTTCCTTTCTCATTGCTGGGACCAAATATCCAACAAGAAGCAACTCCAGGGAGGAAGGCTTGATTTTGGTGTGAGGTTTGAGGCATTACAGGTTATCACAACAGGAAAGCCTGGTCGTGGGTGTCTCCATGATAGCACACAGCTGGGATTCTTTAATTGGAAGAACAGGAAGCAGAAAGAAGACAGAGGGTAAGATGAGCTACAGAGCCTCATGGTCTTCTCTATAGTGGTCACATTCCTTCAGTTTTAGACCCCAATTCTGGAAGATTTTACAGCCTCCTGAAGGAGCATCACCAGATGGGGACTGAGGGTTCAGACATGTGAGCCCAGCATTTTATATTTGAATGATGACACTCCCACAGAGATAACTTAGTGTAACCAGCAGCATGAAGGCTTTGAGGTTAGGCATCCCTGGATCTGACTTCTCACCCACTGCTCATATGCTCTCTAAGATTGTAGCTGCTAAGCCTCAGAGTTATCATCTCACAAACGGAGATGCTTTTTGTATTTCAGGATTGTTTTGAAGCATGTATGAACAAATGATTCAAAATTGCTGAGGATTCCACCAATGCTCAGGGAATGTGAGCTTCCTTCTAGTTGTGCTGAGAAACAATTCCACGCAGTTATCCGTAGGAACAATTTTTCGCTTTTCTATTTTCTGAATGCATCAGGCTTAAGGAAATGGTGCTCAATGATACGCTGAAAAATTTAGCAGGACTGTTCATTAAGAAGCTAATGAGACCTACTAATTAGGCTTTTTTATTCATCCTATGCTTTTTAAGAACAAGATGAGAAAAGAGATTAAGAAACGACTGTGATGTCAGGGAAATGAGAAGGGAATTCACAGTATTCATGTGGAGTTTAGGTACAAAATGATGCAAATTCACGAATGTTACCACACTGACTAGGAGTTTCGATTGATTCTGCACACATCTTGACTATAGATATTAAAAGTTTATCTCCATCATTATATATCATGTATGAATAGCCCAGAATATTCTGACTTTGATCAAAATATTTATCGGGGGAGGGGGGGATGAGGAGGAAGAGGAAGAGAAAGATAATTGCTTCCAACAAAAGTGTATCTGCACGACCTCTGATGATGCACTGGTATGTCACCGTTTCTGACCCAGTAAATATTCAGTTTGTTCATAAATTATGGTAAATCAGGGTTGGGGGCTAGTATGTGATAGTAGTATCTACTAGATTGGCAAATTTGTTGATAAGAGCTCAGTTTTCTTAAGATTTAGTAAATTTAGTAAGGATTGTATTATCAGTCCGCTGACTTGTTATGTTTTGCTCTACATGGATGGGAATCATAGGTAGGTGATCTGTGCTGACCGTTATGGATCCTTGAGTATGTAAGGTCCAAGGGCTAAACTGGTAGACCCAGAGGCTTGCAGATTCAAGCTTTGGGAGCTAGGGACTATGGCTCCAGATTTTAAAAGTCACAGGCTTATGGATTTAGGCTTTCGAGTTGGAGATGTTTTGCTCCAGACATTAAACACTAGCAGCCCTGTGTTTGGCAGCTATTACAATCTCAATTTACAACAGTTGTTCTTGGAGGCAGGAGGGACAGGGAGGGGGAGGAGGAGGAGGAGGAGGAGGCCACACCTTATTTTGTTACAGCTATCACACAGGCTGGAACCCTCATATTGATGGCAAAGGTTACATGACAGTCTAGCGTATTCAGCTATGTACTTTAGCATTAACATGTAATTCTTGGATGCATGCCTATATCCGTAGACTACCTGTTAACCAGTGCACGTAGGTACACAAGCACTTGTGTGAGTATGGGGGGCCAGAGGCTCATGCCAGGTGCCTTTCTATATCACTTTGCATTTTATATTTTGAGACAGGGTCTCTCCCTGAACATGAGCAAATATATTTGGCTTAGCTGGTGTCCATCAAGACTCAGAATTCCTCCTGTTCCCATCTTCCCCAGGCTGGGATTACAGGCATGCACCACCTTGCCCAGTTCCTTGCATAGGTGCTGGTGACCTAAACTCAGGTCACCATGCTTGGGCAACAAGTACTTCCTGGCTGAGCCAGCTCACCCTTGGCATTTATTTTTAGTATAAATTCCATTTAAAAATATAAGAAATATAAGCAGTATGCAATTTTACCCTGAGAGCAGCCCATAAAATTACAACATCAAACATACCAAATGATTGATCTGTACCAAGTAGGTGTGTATAAATCCGTGCTGTGCTTGCACAATGACAGTCTTGCGTTCTGGCTCCTTTCTCAGTGCATACCCCTACTGTAAGTAGTTTATCCCTGAAAATTTTGGCGTAGTGAGCCAAATTTTGCAAAGATATTTTTCTAGTCTTTTTCACAAAGATATTTTCACTACAACCCCAAACCTGTTTGCTCCCAGTGTCATGGAGACGAAGGCCATGGCTGAGTAAGGGTGTCTGAACTGATACAGCCTTGTGTACATCTTTGTTCTAAGAAGGCAGGGCCTAGAAGTTCTAGGGTCTCTGTGCTGAGGACTTGGGTGGGGCCCATTGACCAAGTTTAATTTACTGTTTCTTTTTTGAGCTCTTAAGCACCAAGTTAATTTTGTTTTCATTATAAATTTCACCTCAGTTTAAGCAGTGAATAACCAGAAGGTGATTCCTTGTGCAGAAGCCAGGCAGAAGAGCCACCATCTTGGAAGGGAGAAAGTTGAACCTGACAAGCAAACAGAAAGCAAACCAGAACCCCAGTAACTCAGACAATAGTAATAGCCATTTTTGGAAATGAAATGCTGTTTCCGTGGAAATTTTTAACAAGTATTTATTTTTTTTAAAGAAGGTCCAATGAAGCCCAGGATAGTCCTTGAACTTGCTCTGTAGCTGAGGCTGGCCTTGAACTTCTTCAAATCCTCCTGCCTCTGCCTCCAGAGTGCTGGGATAACAAGCATGTGCTGTCACACTTTGCTAACCATGGGGAGTTTTACACATCTCAAGTAATTTGGAAAGAGCTTAAATATGAGCAATGAAAATGAGTTAGCTGGGAGAGCTGCCTGTCAGGGAGATGAAACATTTTCCCTGTGAGTGGCTTGGCTAACAGAAAACACAGACCCTTGATTAATAACTCTGCACGAGCAGTAAGGAAAAAATATTTGTTTGGGGTGTGGAGCATGAATAATGGAATCAATTAAGAATAGGAAAATAGGCAGAGTATGAGATATAAAATGTCTATTTCTGGGTTTTCCAGATGGGCTTCTTGAGGTTCTTTCAATGTTAAATATTTTCCAGTAAGATGGGTAAATTCTTAATCTCTGACTTAAAAGCAGAGAAGCAAAGGGCTCAAAGGGTTTCTTGGGTATACTTCGGGGCTTGAGGAGCAGCTTAGTGGGAGAGTGTGAAGTGTACAGAGGGCCTGGATTCAGTAGTGTATATGTGCATGCACACATGTGCATATGCATACACACATATGAATACATGCACATACATGCACACATGTTTACACTCAAAATTCACACACAACTGAACACATGCATGCATACCCACACTCCTACATATGTACACCCACTTGTGAACACACACATGCACACTCTCATACCCAACTCTCGTACATACATGCATGTACACACATACATGCACTTGCACTTACACACACTCCTATACATGTACATGCACAAGCACACATACACATACTTTCTGTCACACACATACCTAAACCAAAAAAACAACAATAAGACCTCAACAGTGTTGACCTGATGGTTCTAGGGATCCAACCACAATTGAATCCTGTAACAGGACAGAAGAGAATTCATGATTCCAGGCAAGATAGCACAGCAGTATAATGAGCACATAGTAGGACCTCAGACAGCTGAGTGCCACCAGTGAACCTGAGACTCAGGGTGACAGTGTTGACTTCAGTCAAACGTCTAACCTTACTTGGCTTTGTTTCTTCTCCTGTGGAGTTTGTAGTGAGAAGTTTCTGGCCCAGCCTAGTCCCAAGGTTCAGACTGCAGCCTCACTACCACTTGGTTCCAATAATCACCCAAAGTCTTATATGTTTGGCTTATAGCTTAGGCTCATTATTTAACCCATTTCTGTGTTTTGCCACATGGCTTGTGGCTTACCTGTGTCTCTTTACATCTCTTCCTCAGGCAGCAGCTAAAGTGTCTGTCTGACTCCACCTTCCTTCTCCTTTATCTATGCTTGAAATTCCCACCAGACTATAAGCTGCTTTGCCATAGGCCAAAACAGTTCTTTTATTATCCAATGGTAATTCACAGAAAACCATCCTACATCAGGAGTTGATTTCAAAGCTGGTACTGTGAGAGTGCAGCATATCACTGGCTCCATACCTAGGACTCATCAGCCTTGGTAACCATTCTGCTTCTCCTGGTTCATCCCTGACTGGGGCTATGTCTTCAGCCATGTGGCTCTACATCTTCTTCCATGGGCAGGGGCAACTGAAGGCTAGTACAGGAAGATCTAAGAGAGAAGGATCAATCCACGGGGAAGTGCATCTATCCCCATTCGATGTGCTAAAGCATCCTCCTGTGGTTCAGACTCAAGCCAGAACCATGTGCTGCATTTAGCATTTTGCATGGTCACAGATACCTGTGTTCCCCTTTCCTTCCCTGAGTCTTAATTTTCTAGTCACCCATCTGTCACTAAAGTCTTAAGCTCATACCTGGATTTCGCCTTTTTTGGAGTTCCTGTTCACTGTCCCAAATCCCTCTGGCATCAGATATAAACAAATACATGGAATACACATAGCTGTGAAGCTTCTAAAGCTAAACTGTGCATCCTTGTGGAGTATAAGCTTTGTGAATTAAAAAAGAGAGAGAGAGAGACATATGTACTAGTGAATGATGGCAAACAAAGGACACTGATTCTTTTGTGGGGAAAGGGAAGGAAAGAACATCCTAAGGACTTTGGCATTGTTTTGAATGGGTTCAGAGAATCAGTAAAGCATAAGTGTGAGTAAAAGATCAGTCTCCATGGTGCTGGGGCCTGCCAGGTTGATGGGAGGGTGCAGAGGTGAGAACTCTGCACAGTTGGCTCTGCGTGTGTCCCTGGAGGCTCGGGTCTCCATGCTTCTTTAGCCTGTACCTTCTGATCCTGTTCATGTTCCCATCCAGAATAAGTGTCTTCTGCTTCATTATTTTATCTCGTGGGAACTCAGTGTGCACACAGGGTTCTATTCACAGCCTTGACATCTCAAGTTCTTAACACCAAATGTTTCCCAAGTGCCATCTAATCCCTCGCCACATCGATTTCATTATCTTCTGCTACCCAAACCTGACTGGTTCCTATTCTCAAATTCAGACTGATTAGAATTCTCAACTCCAGAATGCCATCAACTAAATTAAAAGTCAACCCTATCCAGGAGGATGACCCAGTAATTGTCCTAACAGACTGACGTTTAGGGATAGGGTTTGGCTGAGCTGTCTACCCAGCGTTAAAAGGAGAGATGCCATAGCTCAGGCTTGCAAAGGATTAGGAAAAAGAAATCCAAACTTGACTCTGAAAATAAGGATCTTTTCGTTAGATTTATCACTTAAAAAAATTACAGTTTGCCTCAACTCCAGGTCTTTTATACGCTACCTTCTACCCTCAGTCCTTATAAAGTTCTCTATAAACTTATGGTTAGTTACTTGAGTAACGTGTAAGCCAATATGGAATTTTCTTCACTATTTTAGAAAAACGATTTCTGTCTCAGCTCCGTTGTTTTCAGAACAAACACTTGAGTTTTGGCAGCACCAGAGATGTTCAGTCATGTGTTAGCTTATTGTCAGTCATTCAGGATCAAGTTCACTCCGCTACACTCTTTTTTCTGCCACCAAAGCTTTGCTTGGGAGACCCTGTACATGGTGGAGAGGCATTTGTGGCATGATGTGGGTTTGTCTTGATGGCCTGCTGAGGTCATTCATTTGACCCCCAGGCTCAGCTCTACCCTAATGGCATCTAGCATTTGAACAGCATGTTTGGCTGAGCCCCTGCTGAACAGGCTCTTGGCAGCTACATCAGCACCCCTGCTGAAATTCCCTGCAGTCGGTGGCACTGTCTTCCAGCCTCTGCTGTGCCCAGGATGGGGGACCCCGGTGTCTTTTCAGTCACTTCCCACCATTTCTGGCTAAAGAGACTTCCTGGGATGCTCCCAGACCCCTCATTTTCTCCCACAAGGTGGCCACTTTCCATGGCAACAGGAACTGTCTTCCAAAGACTTCACCTGAAATTGGTGCTGAGGGTGGCTCACTTCAGGTCTGAACACTTCAAAGAATGAAGGTGCCTCATGGGGGCTGAGACCGAGGAATTATAAGTTTGAGCCAAGTATCCTCTTCCTTCTTTTAATGCTGACTTAATGGTGTATTTATTCCTACCTCTTCATGTTTTCCTCCCCAGCTAACATGTTTTTTTAATTTGTTTTTGTTTTCTTAGACATGTAGGAATGTAGAAAAGAATGCGGCTGATAACATCTACTTCTTAACACTTTCATCTTATCATTGGACTGAAAAATGTGTGTCACCTTGTCTAGGGCCCCTGCGAATCTCTATCTTAGAGGGTAGTTTCTGGCCCGTGTGGCATGGTGGTCCCGATGATGATGGTTTGAATACCTCACCTCAGCTCATATTTGTAGGACACTTTCCAGCTTAGGAAATGATTACACCCCATTAGAGGCATCCTTATGAGAGAGATTCTAAGGATTCATAACATTTCCCAAGTTTAGCAGAAGTCACTTAATTTGCTACTCTGATGTCACTTCAAGAACTCTGACAGTTAAGGCACAGAAGGGAATAATTATGTAAGATATAAAATTAACAAGTACTCTGGCAGTTTGTGAAATACCTGGGCCAGATTGATCTCAGGGGCTGGTGATAGCAATTCAAAAAAGAAGATTTGGCAATGACAAGGGTGCTGAAGAGGTGGGCCTGTGCAGCAAGACTGCCAATCATCCCTGTGTGTCAGGTCTCTGCTAGAACCCTCAGGAGACTGTTCAGATTCTCGGTTCATGTCAAATGGTTTCTCTGGACCCTTCTGTCACCTCCATTTTGAAGCACAAGCCAAATCCCATCTTCAAACCTCTTCCCCTGACCTCTCTAGCCTCACCGCTGTGAATTTAGCTCATGCCATAGCCATTGTCTCTTGCTGCCTTGTCCAGCTCGTCTGTCGCTCACCCCAAGTGTCCCTTATGAAACATGAAATTGACCTTTACTCCCTCAGCGAAACTATGATACCTCTCTACCACCTATGTATAAGACATCATCTGGGCACAGGTACTCACCTACTATCCAAACACTTAGGAGACTGATGCAGGAGGATTGTGAATTTGAGGGTTGCCGGAGCTACCATAGAAAGACCTTATCCAAAATTAAGTACATAAAGAGTTCCTAATTACTGAACATGGTGTATATGGAACTCTACTTTCTACATTCAATGGAAGAATACACATGGATCCATTTGTTTCCACAGTTAGTAGAAGTTTATTAAGTGCTTTAAAGAAATGTATACAAATATGACTAGATATAGTTTTTGTCTAGGTAGGTGTGGGAACATGAGTGAGTTGTTCAGAAGGGAAAAACTAGGGAAACACTGATATACATGCTGAAACGGGATTTTTGTAAAGATGGAGCTGAAAGTGTGACTGTGTGTGTGCGTGTGCGTGTGCGTCTGTACACATGTGCATGCACATACCTGTTTAAATAGTAGTTTTAATTCTTTAAGAAGTTTATACCATGTATTTTATCACATTTACCTCTCCACAGATCCACCTGTATCCCCACCCTTCCCAACTTCATGTTCTTTTATTTCTTCATTAAAAAGAATAATCCATCAAGTCCAATTTGTGCTGACAGATACTCCTAGGTGTGAGGTCACCCACCGGAGCATGGTCAATTCATAGCATCTATGCTCTTAAAGAAAAACTGTCCCTCCCTTAGAGGGACATCAACTGTCCCATTAGAGGTCACAGCTTGTGAACCCCTCCCTCCCTTACAGCTTCCTGCTGAGTAAGTTCTTTACCCAGTCACAGTGCTAATGGTTAAATTAGGACATTTTACTAATTTCCCTATGAGTAAGTCGAGGGATGTTCCTTGAAATAATGATGTTGTCAGTGATAACGGTGCATTTGCTATTTTTCTTAGTAAGGCCCTGGACTCAGTCATCATTTTGATTGTTAGCTACTGATTAAAAGTTTAGCAAGGCTGGGCATAGTGGCACATGCCTTTGATCCCCATACTCAGGAGGCAGAGGCAGGTGAATCTCTGAGTCTACAGATTGGGTGTCGCCCCCCCCCAAAGAAGCTGAACTCATAGTTTTCAGGGCTCCAGGGCACGTAGCCTGCACCTTCTCTTCACCCCTCTGTAGGCTGTACCACTTCATGGTTAGAGAAAGAGAAATAAATATCACAGGCCAGAAGCAGAGACCTGGTGGGTGGGTGAGGCACAGAGTGTACAGCAACACCTCCAAGGCAGCGTTATCAGAGCCACCTTTGTCTTCTCACTGGCCATCACATGAGTGTCTGTCAACTCCACCATCACACACTGAGATTACAGCCTCATGCACTTGAACTTTGAGAAATAAACAATGTTCTTTCATAGCAGGTGTCACAGTGGCCTGTCACTGTCTGTCTAGCAACCTGGCCTGATTCTAGAATAGCTTCCTTTTCCTTGTTAAAAAAAAAAAAAAAATCACCGTTTGTACCAGGTATTCCCAGCTGGAGTCTCATGTCACAGTCACCTGCCCACCTGGGCACTGGGAGAGCCAAGTGTATTCTGTAGTAAGGATGCAGAATCAACTGAGCAGACATGAAAGGGGTGGGGGGAGAGGGTGACTGGTCATCCTCTGACTCTCTCAAGCCGAGTCTGGGTGAGAAGTCTGGAACTTCAAGGGAAGCACACAGGAGATTTGAGAACACCATGGCAACGTTCTATCCCAACCCTAGTTTTCCATGTCCAGTGATCTGGCAGTACCCACAGCTCAATCCTTGTCTAGATAGTGTCCTTAGCAGTACAATACGAAGCTGTGTTTCTGTCATTTAGCAGAACCTGATCTGGTAAGTTTTATGGCTTATACCCCACAGAATGGTAAGTGAGGCTGTGTATTACCTGATGGGTATTCTTAATTGTTAACTTGATGAGATTTAGAATTGCCATGGAAACAGATGTCTGGGCATGTCTGGGTGGGGTTGTTATCTAGATAAAACTATTGAGAGTAGAAGACCCACCCAAATGGTGGGTGGAACCATTTCCTAGACTGGGGTTCTGGACTATACACATAAAGGACAAGGTGAACTGAGCCCGGCATTTATCTCTCTCTGCTTCTTAACTGAGAACTCAGTATAACCAACCATTTCATAGCCCTGCCACAATGACTTCCTGTTGCTGTGATAAAACACCATGACAGAAAATGAAGTATGGAAGGTGTTGATTTTGGCCTATAGGAGGGATGATAGCCTACTGTAGCAGGGAGGCATGAAGCAAGTGTCAGGCACAGTGGTAGGCGCAAGATGAGGGATCACAGTTTCAACTGCAAATGTGAAGCAGAGAAGTGGTGTAGAGAAGCGATGAACCAGACTGTGGTTCTCATGCCTTCCGGATTGTTTCGGGAGGAATATGGAAGAATCTGGAATGCTGTATTAGAATAACCCTAGCATGCTATTAGCAGAGCTTTACAGATCATTCTAGAAGGGGGAGGAAGACGGGTGCTGGGAGAGATGTGGAGAGCAGTAGAGGTGATTCTGTGTGGGAGGAGCTTTACCAGGAGCTGAACTGAAGGTCCTCGTCAATATTCTGGCAAAGAATTTGGCTGCCAGTGTCTTCAGACCTTCAGTGAAGCTGAATACAGGAATAATGGACAATTTTTTGTTTTGGTGGAGGAAAAATTCAACATAAAAGAACATTCATGTTGTTTCATGGTGAGCATTCACTACTATCATCCAGAGAGAGAGAGAGAGAGAGAGAGAGAGAGAGAGAGAGAGAGAGAGAGAGAGAGAGAGAGAGAGAGAGAGAGAGAGAGAGAGAGAGAGAGAGAGAGAGAGAGAGAGAAGAGTAGAGTAGAGTAAAAAGACAAAGAAAAATCTGGAATTTATCAAGGAACAATGTGTGAGAAAGAAAGTTTCAGGTGGTGGTAGATATCAGAGCCATGGACTACTTGCTGAGGAAAGCTTCAGGCATGATGTAGAGATATCCACGAAAGAGACTGTGTTATAGGCAGCAGACCTGGACAAGTGGAGCTACCCCAGGCCCTCTGAGCCCCACATGATTCGTTATGAGCCCAAGACACTGGAGATGGAGCAGCTGGCTTTGGCAGTTTCTCTGCTGGGTGTTATTCCTGCTTTTGTATGATTGAGTCTCTCTATGCCATTCTTCTCTTTTTTTATTTGAGCCCTATGTGCTGGAAGTATGTAACTTGTTTTATTGTACAGGGTGCACAGGTAAGAAATTGCCTGTCCCTCAGAGAAGAGTCTACACTTTGGACTGTGCTGCAATGTGAAAGATTATGGGGACTTCTGACACAGAGCTGAATGCCCTATTAGTGATGTGTTTGGACGGCAAGTTGACAAAGGAAGAAATCTTGATTATCATTAGTCTTGATTGATTGCTCAGTTTTATCATCTTGGTAAGATTTAAAATCACCATGGAAACAAATCTCTAAGCACGCCTATGAGGGATTATTCTGATCAGGTTAACTGGGGTAGTATAGGAAGACCCACATTATATGTGAGCAATACCATTGTGTTGGGATTCAGGAATAAATTCATACAAGAGACTGATCTGAGCACAAGTATCTATCACACTTTGCTTCCTGACTGGGGACGCCTTGTGACCAGCTGGTTTCAGCCTCTGTCATCATTCATAATTTCTCTGCCATGATGGACAATATCCTCCAATGATATCAACCTTTTCTCCCTTAAGTTCCATATCTTTTCTCAGTGAGAATTGATGAACATGGTCACTTTTCACTGACACTGTGTTCTGATCTTAGGGTTCCCCCGAAAATGTCAAGATTACAGCACTGTTCTTGTATCCTCTAGAAGTGAAGGGTCACTAAGAATCATCTCTACGTCTGTGACTTGAATAGTATTTCTTTCATTAATACACATATCACATTTTTTCTTTCATATTTTTAGTGGACAGGTTAGTTGATTCTGTAACCTGGCTATTGGAAATAAGCCATAATGAACATGGGACTGTGGGTGTCTCTTTGCCACACCCATTTCATTAAACATACACTCACATATAGATATATATGTGTGTGTATGCTTGTGCGTGCGTGTGTGTGTGTGTGTGTGTGTGTGTGTGTGTGTGTGTGTGTGTGTGAGAGAGAGAGAGAGAGAGAGAGAGAGAGAGAGAGAGAGAGAGAGAGAGAGAGTCCCGCAGTGGATTATCTAGATAATATGATAGTCCTGCTTTTAGTTATTTGAAGAAACAACCATACTGTTTCCTACAATGGTTACTTCAGTTTAGTTTCCCACCAGCAGGAGCTTGAGGCTCCCCTTTCTTACATTCACACTGTCTACATGTGATGCTGTACATGCAGCTCAGTGCATCTCTCAAAGTGAGTGGGGATACTTCAAAGCATCTCATTGAACATGATAAATACATTTTTGTTAATTAATAAAAACAAATACACTACAACAAAAGAATTGCCTTCTCTTCAGGCTCAACCTGCAGCTTTTCAGAGTGAAGAGAACTATAGGGTACAGAGCAGGGAATCGGTTTCCTGGCAACCCAGGGTCCAATAGGCGCTTGTTGCTTTAGGTGCGCCTCACAGTGTAAGAGAAGACAGTGGACCCCTGCAGGGGTCATATTGTTTTTCTGGTTCATCTGTTTTCTCTTTGCTTTGTTTTGTGGTGTCTAGGGGACTCTGTTTATGTGGGTTTTGGCAGGCTCCCTTGACCCTGAATTCCTCAGTGTCATTCTCAGAGGCAACAGAATTTGTACTGAAGACTCGTTTGAAAAATGTTGAAGTCTTTTGGGGGAGCTAGTTAAAGTATCAGGATTTGTCAGAATGAATGTACTACTGTTGGAATATTTTGAGCAAAAGAAAACAGTAAGTTCAATATCAGTAATGCAAAGAGCTAAAACTGCCTTTCTGGATCTCTAATGTCACCATTTATTTAGCAAGAGAACGTCTTGCCAAGAATTGGGATTATCAAAATGAATATATGTCTCCAGTTTTTCAGGATTAAGGACTATACAGGAGTCAGAGTGAGTGTAGAGAGAATCAGAGTGACCTAGGCCACACAGCAGAAGAGATCACAGCAGTGAATGAACACTAATCAAGCATGTGTACCCTTGCTTGCCTACCACGTGTGGTTTGGCTTTCTGCTTCACCTCAGATATCTGACAATTAGGTCATGAAGCCCCAAGTGAGGACCTCACTTGTGCTAACCAACCTTTTTGCTTATTGGGAGGAGCCTGGAGTCTTACATCAGACTCCAGCAGGACCTATGGCTACCTGGAGAGGCTGATGCCCCTCTTCCATCTAGATCTTCATGCAATGTTCCACATTAGCATTGATCTGTATCACTGCTGTCTTCTTTGCCTGTGTGGGTCAGTCATTCAATACTAAATCTTCTGGGATATTTCTTTCTTCTTGTGTCTATGGATTCCTGCCTCTCAGATGGATTCCTTGCTCAAAAGATCCTTTCTGTGACTGCTGGATGCTCTGGTTTATTGTCAGTTGTAAAGAAAAATGTTATATGTGTCCTTCATGTCTTATGGAGATCTTAATGAAGTGGAACTCTTATTTATTTGCTTTATAAACATCAAGCTCCTGAAACTTGAGCTAAACTCTGCTAGAATTACAGGGTAGACATGTTATCAATATGCCAGGGAGTAATAGAAACAGCATGCCTCAGACAGCACTTCACACTCCTCATTGACCTACTAGGCTGGCATAAATATTTCTTTTTCTTTTACATTTTATCTTACTTTACTTTCTGAAGCAGGGCTCAGGAGGACCTGGAGCTTACTATGTAATCAATGATGACTTCAATCTTCTGATCCTTCTGTCTCTGTCTCTGGAGTACTAGAATTATAGACATGTTCTATATGCCCAGTTTATATGGAGCTGGGGATTGAACCCAGAGCATTGTACATGATAGACAAATATTCTTCAACCCAGGCTACACCCCCCCCAGCTTCTGGGATTAATTTTTCTTTACAATAAATTGCCTTTTTCTTGTAGGTCTCCTTTTACTTCACCCTCTACATGTCTATTAATTCAATAAAAATGTATCAAGTACCACTATATGCCAGTTACTACTTTTTGCCCTAGGGACATAGTGAATAATGAATTTATCTGTTTATGTCATCATGTAGCTGAGCAGAAAAGATTACTGACTCCAAGTGTCTGGATATTCATTGGATAAACAGCTTATATTGGCTTCTAACCCCTGCTGCAGAGCAGATCAGCAGCAGATGGTCCTGTCTATTAAAGGCCGAAGAAAGATATACCATCACAAGCAGTTGAGGCTGTGCAATGCCAGAGCACCAAGTCTGACTGGAACAAAATTCTTAGGAGGTCTCCTCGTTACAAGCCACATATGGTGGTGCATACCTTTAATCCAAGGGAGGAAGAGGCAAGTGAATATAAGTTCAAGGCCAGCTCAGTCTAAACATCAAGTTCTAGGACAGCATGGGCTATGTAGAGAGGCCCTGTCTCAAAAATAAACAACAAAACCTTTCCAAGGAGATCTTGTTACAAATAGAGTGTTAAGGCCAGGGGCCCTGATTAGGAGGGTCCAGGTAGGGCCTGGGAACGTTTATTTTCACCAAGTTCCTTGATGAAGCTGACACTGATGGGCTAAGATCCACACTTAAGGATTATTGCTGTGGAATTATACTCTTGTACATTGTAGATATTTGTCCCTCCTACTGGTTGAATAAAATGCTAATTGGCCAGAAGGTAGATAGGAAGTATGGGTGGGGCTACCAGATGAAGAAAACTGTGGGAAGAGAAAGAGCAGAGCAGAGATGCCAGGCAGACACAGAAGAAAGATGAGGAAATGCTGCTCTGAGAAAAGGCACTAAGCCACTTGGCTAATTCTGGGTTAGTTTAAGAGTTAGGAGTTAGCAAGTAATATCGCTGAGCCATACGCCAAACAGCATGAAATTAATATAAGAGTTCGTGTGGTTATTTAGGACCAAGCAGCTGTGGGCAGTCTATTTAGGACAGCTGGTCCAGATCTCCTGGCAAGGCCAGGCCAGGCCAGAAACTTCTTACTACAGATTATTATTAAAATCTTTGCTCAAAGAGTGGTCGAAATCCAGGGAGGGGCTAGAAGGATGGCTCAGCATATTCCACAGTGGGAAGAGAGAAGGAATTTTGAAAAGGTGTCCTCATAACATATAACACATCCAAACATGCATGTGCATCTCCTTCACACACACACACACACACACACACACACACACACACACACACACACACACACACACACCACACACACACATCACACACACACACACACACACACACACACACACACACACACACACACACACACACACACACACACACACACACACACACACGGACCCAGAACTGGGCAAACCAGATGACATATCCTGCTCTACAGAGGGGACCAGGCATTTAACAGGAAGCCATGTCTCAGCTGCTGAGTCTACCATAACGAAGATAGATGGAGTGCCTTAACAGCAGCTACCAAATGGTTGAGCCAGGATATCAGCTTGGTGGGCTCTACCTGAGCTGTGTACTTTGGTTTCCAGGTCATGGCCTCTTTTTATTTTGGCATGGTCTTCCCTCCAGGTGTGTTTGTTTTAATCTTTTCTAAAGACACCAACCATGGGATTAGAACCTGCTCATATAACTTCATTTTAATGTAAGCACCTCTGTAAAGACCCCAGCTTTTACAGCATGGTGGTACTGCCTAGGTCAAGAGGCTGAGGTAGGAGGGCCACAAGTTCAAAGAGAGTGTAGGTGGACTAGTTTGTTTTCTATTGCTAGGAAGAAGACCATGTCCCAAAGAAATTTGAGGAAGTCTTAGTTGGGGTTATTACTGATGAAATGTCATGGCCAAAAGTGAACTGGGGAGAAAAGGACGCTTCCATATCACTGTTCATTACTGGTGGCCCCTCCTACAATGGGCTGGATACTCCCATATCAATCTAGTCAAGAAAATGGCTCACAGGCTTTTCTACAGGTCAGTCTGAGAGAGGGATTTTCTCAGCTGAGGTTCCCTCTTCCCAGACGGTTCTGTTTGTGTCAAGGTGACAAAAACGAACTGCCTAGCAGACTGAGCTACACAAAACTCTTTCATAGAAAGAAATAATGATAATAATACAGACCTTCTTTCCAGTTTGGAGGTCCTGGAGTTAGGACTCCAGTACAGGTATATGGAGGGATAAAGGGTACAGTTTAGTCTGTAGCAGCTACTAGACCGAGAGGGTGAAAAAGATCTCAGAATGAACCTGGAACCAGAGAACATCCGTGAGGGCGGATAGCCACTTGCCCCTTCACAGAGTGCCTGAGGATGCAGAAGGGTGGCAGGACAGTGTCCTGGGGACTTTTGAGGCTGGAGGAGAGAAGGGCAGAGGCAGGCCTGAGGGAGAGGGTTCTCTTAATTGCTAAAGTATGATTGCTAAAGATGTAAAATTAAACTTTTGTTTAAGCTTATTTTAATAAATTAAAGCCTACATTTTCAAAGTGGAAATGCCAGTCAGATGGTAGATTTCTATAGTTAAACAAAATGAGACAACTAGCTTCCTGGAAAGTCACCCTGTAAGTGTCCACACAGCATCCACACCACACATGAGCACTCAGGCTCTCCAGTAGGGCTTCTCAGCCTGCTATGATTGACAGCTAGAGCTAGATAACTCCTCATGGGTCAGGTTATGCTATTGTCTTGGTTGATTTTCCTGTTTCTGTGATAAAATATTCTACTAAAAGTAACTTGAAGAAGAAGGCATTTGTTCCGGTCCATAATTCAAAGATATAGTCCATCATAGTGGGGCGTTAAGGTGACTGAGCTGGGTGATGTTAACAACATGACAGCCACAGTCAAGAAGCAGAGGACAATGAATGTAGGTTGATGCTTAGTTCTCTTTATCCATTTTCACTGTCCAAGATTCTAGCTAGGATATATGGAAATACCCACAGTGGCTCTGTGTCTCAGTTAGAGGATCATGACAACTCCCCGAAAGGCATGCCTAAAAGCCTGTCTTCCAGGTAGCTCTAAGATTCTGCCCTGTTGACAACACTCACCATCACACAGGTGCAATGGAAGATGCTGAGCTCTGGTCTGACCTCTTATACCAGGTGATGCTAGAACTTGTGCCAATTTGTGACAGCCAAAATTTCCTGAAGATATTGCCAAATACCCCTGAGGGAACAGGGAACCAAATTCTTCTAGTAAGGACCACAGCTGTGCTTAGCTTCCATTTCATAATCTCTAGGCACCATATTCAGAGCCTCAGCGGTTTTAAGAATCAGGTGTCACAGGCATTCCTGATTGATCAAAAGCCAACAATAACACAGCCTACTTTGTCATGATTATGTACCTAAGGAAATGTCTGTCAGTTCCCAAAGTCTTGTCCTGAGGCATTAGGATAAGGACAGTCAAGTCCCTTCTTTGCAAGTGACTCTAAATCCTAGAAACCTACCCTTCTAAGGACCTGAAATCATGAAAACATTTCAATTTCCATGCCCAGGGAACCAGGCCATCTAGCAGTGAAAGGAAGGTCCTTCCAGATACACACGTAGCCTCCCTCAGCTGTTCTCTTTGCTACAGCATGACAAACAGCTGTCAGGAACAACTTAAAGCTGGGTGTGCACACCCAGTCCTCTTCTGTCTATTAGCCAAAGCACAATTTGTTAGCCTGTCAATTATCATTGCCTTGGTACCAGACTGAGTTTTTAACTCTCCCATCATGCATTAGCCTTATGGGAGTCATGGTCCTGCCTGTGGCTTTTTTCCACTTCCTGAATATTTCTTGTCTGTCATAGGTGTGTCTTTGTTTCAGAAGAAGCTAGTGAATAACCATCCTGTCTGAAGATCGCCTGGGAAAATGACTGAGACCCTGGCTGGCTAAGAAAAAAAGGTATGTATTTAGCCTTTTATATCATGGTATTTTCAAAATATGCAGTTTGTGTCCTGTCCTTGAGCTAGCCACAAGCTTCTCACTGATGCATGCCACATGCTCTATGCCCTTAAGATCCCCTCTTGTTTATGTGTATGTGCAGGCATTTGTAGGCATGAATGAGCATGTGGAAACTGGAGGTGTTGCTCAGTTTTCATCCTCAATTTTTCTTCACCTTATTTTGAGACTAAACCCAAAGCTTACCAATTCTGCTAGCCTGGCTGGCCAGTGAACAGCAGGGTCCTCCATGCTCTGCTTCCACATTGTGAGAATCAAGTGTACTTTGAAATGCTGACTTCCTTCCTTCCTTCCTTCCTTCCTTCCTTCCTTCCTTCCTTCCTTCCTTCCTTCCTTCCTTCCTTCCTTCCTTCCTTCCTTCCTTCCTTCCTTCCTCCCTCTCTCCCTCTCTCCCTCCCTCCTCCTTCTTTCTTTCTTTTTCTTTCTATAAAACATGGGTGCTAGAGATTAGAACTCCGGTCTTCCATACTTAAATGGTGATGAGTGATCACTTTATCCACAGAGCCATCTACTCAGCCATCTTCTTTTGTGAGATATTTCATCAATTAACCAAACCACAAAGATGCCCAGAAGAGAAGCCACATTAGAAACAGAAATGACCAGGGATTAAAATGTCAGTGGCAACTTTCTGTAGTATATCCTTATGTGTACCTGTGATTCAAGATGCCAAAAAGTCCCCAGGGAAAGGCATTTGATCCTTCCTCCTAGAACCAATCTGTGTCAGCGACGTGGCTCCCATGTCCCTCTGCTGAGACAGCATGACTATCAGAATAATTGGCCATATTCTTATATTCTTCTTTCAACAATTTTTTATTGTTTGTTCTATATGAAGACTGTTCACTTGCCCCAAAGTGATTCTGTCCTCTCTGGTTTCATTCTGTTGATTTTGTAGCAGACACTCATTTTATTGTGTTTAGTTCTACTACATAAGGATGATACATACGTGGATGATAAACCCACATCTCAGCCTGGCAGACAAGCCTCCGCCTTTTGACTTAGGTCCCCTGGAATGAGCTTCATCCTTTCAGTCAAGAGATTCTGGGAATGCTATCAGGCCAGATGTGTTATTTCTGAGCCCACAAATTCTATTTTATTGTGGTCCAGTAAAAGCTCAGGTGAGATTTTGAAGAAGACCTGTTTAAAGTCAATCTAAATGAGAGAACTCCAAGTATTCTACTTCTATTCCAATGCAAAATAGTACCTTTGTTCTGGAGCACTCTTCATACAGCCCTACAGTTGATTTCGAGTCTAAATTGATTGGAAATGAATGAAGCCAACAGTAGCACTGAGCAGGTTGAATCTGTCAGTGAGGTTTATTTGGCCACACAGAAATGCCAAGAGAAGATTGGAGCCTTGAGTGTTGAGCTGGCATTTTTTGGAAGAAAGAGAGACATGAATCTTGCTTACTAATAGCTTTGGAAATTCAATAACAACTTTAATGCCATGGCCTAACAGTGATCTGGTCAAATCACCTCAAAATGCACAAGATTTCCTTTGTCTATCCACCCAGCTTTGCGGGGCAACAGAAGTAAAGGAGAAACGAGACCCCCCTCTACTCCCAGCTGATACAGAACATGTGTCCAGGTCTTGTCATGGGCACACACAGAATCAACCTGAGTAAGTCTGAGTATAAGAAGCAAACAGTCCATTTTTCATTTGTTTTTCCACCTGGGGTTTCTCCCCCCTTAACCGTGGTCACCCACTCAGTAGCAGTAGGTGAACTCCAAAGGAGACGTATCAAAAGGAGTATTTCTGTCATGCTCCATGCATGTTCTTTCCAGTCAAGGCAGCGATTCATATCAGCTTATGATCACTTACATGGTGCCGTGCACAGTTCTTCATGCTTCATCTCTGCCTGTAGACTGTACCCTCACTATCCTTACAAGGACCTGTGAAGTCCATCTTGATATCACTCTTTACAGGTAAGGAAACTGAGTCTTATAAAATATATTAAATTAGCCCGAGGTCATACATCCATATGTGTTGATCATGGAATCAAAATGAGATTTGAATTAAGGTCACTGTGTGATCAAAATGAAATTCCAGTTGAGGACAATGTGTGATCAAAATGAGTTTTGAGTCCAGGTTAATGTGACTCTACATGCCCTGAGCATCCCTTCTGGTCCATGCCTTTCTCCTTAGATCAGCCACATACATTCCTATAGGAAGGCCACTCCTGTTCATTCCTGTCCACTCCTTTTCCTGTACATTTCCACCTATAGACACTTTATCACTAGAGAATCAGCAGTATTTTTACAGATTGTGGTGATAAATATCAATTCTTTTTTAAAATTTTTATTTAGAAATTCTTTGAGAATTTTGCATAATATATTTTAAACTTATTCAGTCCTCCATCCCAGATCTTCCTTCCCTACCCTCCCAACTTCACGTTCTAGCTTCTCTAAAAAACAAAAATAAAGAAAACAAAGCCTAAATAACACCATCATAAAACAACACAGATGGCTTGTGCTGGACAACTACTTCTGGGCATAGTTACCAACAAATGGATGTATGACCTCGGGCTAATAATCTGCCCTGGAGTGTGATCGGTGTACTAGGCATCACTCCACTGAAAAGTGACCTTCCTTCTCTGAACAACAGTCAAATGTGCAGGTGTGGCACTTCATGTCTGCCCTGGGCACACTGGGGTTTTCTCTGCCTTGTGGTCAGGTCCTGTGCATGCTGTCACAATCTGTGAGTCTATATGTACAATCCACCATCCCTGGGCCTTACAATTTGTTCTGCCCTCCTCTTCTCCACAGCAACGTCAGTTTTTTATTATCTCTCCAGCTGAAATGGGACTACAGTCTACTCTTCCCAAGGAATTATTTTTTTCTAATAAGACTTGAAACATCTTTATTTTAAATCCTTATGATGTGTCTTTGTGTGTTACCATCATATGGCACGTTCCAAATCAATAGAGGTGACGAAGAGGAGAAAGGCCTTCTTACTTCTTCAGATAAATAATGATGTTAAATTCTTTAATATGTAAAGCACTTTCTGCATCCTGAAACATTACTCTCTTCACCGCTGCAGTAGAGATAATCCAGGTAATTCACACACGACATAGCTGTCTGCTCTGCAAAAGGAAAAGTTGAGGCTAATTCTCCCTTACCAAAAAGATTGTTAGAAAGCCTAGACCAACTCAGCTCGTTCCCACACTTCAGCTTTTGGTTCTGAGCAGCAATGTCATGGAAATGCTTTCCTGACACATGCGCTTGGAGAATGAATTGTGTTCCCTCCCTCTTGGAGCTGCTGATCCTGTGGCCTCACTATAAATAATCAAAATGGGCAGGCCCAGGGGACCCCGCTTTCAATCCTCTTCTACACGCTGACAGAGAGGAGAGCGTTCTTACTCTGGCTAATTAGGGCTACAGCTGCCAGGAGACAAATAGATATTGCCAAGTAAGCCATGAGCACCATGGTATTGACGGCAGTGGTGGGACACGCTGAAGGCAGAGGTGACCCTTCCTCAGATCTAAGCATTCTTAAATGAGGACCCTAAAGACAACCACAAAGTGAGGCTGTGTCCCCAAGTAAAAGAACTGCTTCTGTACTTGAATGTTAAATGTCATCTAATGCAAAAAAAAAATCTGTTGATGTTGTAAGTAAGTTATAAATATTTACAAAAGAGGGCTGGGGAGATAGCTTAGTCAGTGAAGTGTTGACCTTGACATCATGAAGAGTGGGTTCAGATCCCCAGAACCTATGTAAAAGGCTGACTATAATAATGTGCCCCCAGTATTAAGGTGGAGGGTGGAGGCAGGAGTTCCTTGGGCTTAGAGCTAGCTAGCCTGTTCCTCACAGTTTCAGGACAGTTAGATAACTTATCTCAAACAAAAGGTAAAAGAACTTAAGGACGGATAGTCTGACCACTTGTAATTTTAAACACACACACACACACACACACACACACACACACACACACACAGAGCACCCTAATACCTTCATGGAGAAACTTTGCAGATGTTGGGAAACTCTGCTGAGATGTGTGCATTTAGCAACACAATGCTGCTGTCTGCATGCCTGTGCACAGACAACCGTGAGTACACGTGCATGTGTGGCATTTGCCTGTGCACACACACACATGAATGTGTGCATGTGTGTGGGCATTTGTGTACAGGTGGCGTGTAGATCTGGTGTTTCTCTTCTGTAACTTTGAAATACCCATAAGTTTTGGGGGAGAAGGTTTTGAATGATGTGTGGGCATGTCAGTTTCTCTGTGCAGACGCACGCATTTCTGGGAGCTGGAGAACCAGAGATGGAATTTTCCTAAGTTATCTCAGGGAGAAATGGGTGCCAAGATATAGGGTATAATTAGAATTTGTTAAAGTGTATTCTTGGCAGGTAGCTATTTAGTACACATTTTATGTTTTCCTTTCTCTTTCAAGGTGAGAGAGTCAATTGCTCATCTCTTAGTATCATGTAAAATTTCCTGAAGAAGATACTATTGAGATGATGAAATGTGGAATTCATGGTGATGTCTGGAAATCACATTAAACATGTGTAGACTCACATTTTCTCCCAAGGAGTCTGCCAAAGAGAAACATACCTTCACAGAGAAATGAGTGTGTCAGACAATAATCATTAGACCAAGTATGCATAAATTCTTCAAAGTCATACATCTTTTAATAAGAGTAACCTACCCAGAATTGCCATACCAGTCCTATTTCCATTTTAAAAATTATAAAATTCACCCTGTAGTACGAGGTTTCTGGCCCTGACTTTCAGGCCTAACCTCAAGGTTTAGGCCCACAGACCTGCAGAGACACACAGATACTTACTATAGTTTTGCATATCACTTGCTAGCTCTCTACCCTTCATCTAACCCATGACTCTTATCCTGTTCAGCCATGGGGCTTGGTACCTTTTCTTAGAGCAGCATAGTTGTCCTCTGCTTCTTCCGGCTTCTCTCTGGCATTCTGCTCTGTGCTTCCTGTTCTCAGAGTGTTTCTTAGTCTGGTATCCCCACCCACACTTCCTGCCTGCCTTTGGCCAATCAGCGCTTTTTATTAAACCAGTGAGTGGACAATTATTTACAATGGAACAACACAATCCCCTACATATCCCAGAAAGTAAAAGGCTTGGAGAGGAGGTGAAGGGTTGTGAGGGAAGGGACAGAGTAAAGGGGAAAAGACATAAATGCAGTGTTGCGCTTTCAGTGTTCATTCCATGGAAATTCCTGAGAGAAATAGAATATACAGAAGGGAAGGAAGCCCATGATCAATGCAGTAATAGACCAGTGCTCAGACCTCACTCACTGGAGAAAGCAGTGCTTTCTAACTGGGGACAGTAGGCGATGGTCACGATGATCAGGCAGGATAACATGAGGCCATTGTGTGGCTCAGCATGGATGAGGCAAGCCAAAGAAAGAATCCAGAGAGGCAAAGAAAACACAAACCGCCCCAACTGTTCTTCTCCTTAAAGGTACCTTGTAATGTTGATGTGAAACTGACATTTGGAAGCCACTCCGTACCCTGCCTGATGGTCTGTCAGCCCTTCTCTTTGTACCACCCCATGTCTGTTTTCTTCTTTCTATAGTCTATTTCCTGCCTGATGGTCTGTCAGCCCTTCTCTTTGTACCACCCCATGTCTGTTTTCTTCTTTCTATAGTCTATTTGTAGTAGCAAAAGGGATCATATTAAAATGAAAACCAATTGTGCTAATTATCTGCACATCAGGTCCCCAATTCACAGAGAGGAGTCTACGGCACCCCAGTGGCCTTGCTTGCATTCCCCCCTTGCCCCACCATCCTCAGGGCTCTGCTCTTCTTGTCCAGCATTTTCTGGGACACAGTTGGCTTCCCCAGGGCACTCTCAGAGTACCGAGGAGGCACGGTCACTCCCTACTGTCCTTGATGCATCAGCATGAGCTGAAAGTTTACTGCACTCTGTCAGAATCCTTTAACTCCTCTTGGGTCCCCTTAGTCTGCTTTGGTTTTATCTTTTGTATTTTAAAATCCTAACTACGCTCCCAAGGTTTCTCTGTCCACAATGATTTTATCTGCTGCTGATCTTTGTTTTCTATGCCTTAACCTAACTGTTCCAGTGAATTCTAGTGTCCAAACATGGACTCTGGTTCACTACAAATATTTAATGTTCAATAGATTCTTGGAACCAATGTCTGGCTCTGAGCCCCCATTCATTCCTGATCAGACTCCCCATCCATAGCCTGAGTCAGTGCATCCTCAACCTTCCACTGCACAGGCCTCAAATACTGCAGTGTCATTGGCTGACTCTTTTCTCTGAAGCTACAACCAAACCAACAACAAATCCTGTTGGTTCTCTCTAAACGTAATCTCGCTCTCTGCCACCTCATACCAACCCATTCAGATATGTGTCCCAAGGGACATCATGGCCTCCTCACTAGCCTTGCTTCTTTTCTGCTATCATGGTAGCTTATTCTCGGCACAGCCCTGATCAGGGCTCATCACCTCACTCAGATCCTGCCTGTGAGCTTCTGTGAAACCCTCACCTCAGTTTTCAGTCCATTACGATCTGTCACCATTTCCATCTTAAATCCCAAGCACACCGCTCTTGCCACAGCTACTTTCTTACATTTCCGCCTTGGGTCCATTGCATATGCTTCTTTTTGTCTGGTCTTAGTCTTCTCTGGGTGTCTGCATTGTGTTCTTCCCATCTCACGTCTCAAAAGTCACAATCCATTGGCCATGTAGCTAAGCTTGGAACTCTTTCTCTCTCTGCATCCCAGAGTTACCGTACATGTGGTCTGTTCTGCATTGCTTATCATCTCTCTTCTATGTTCAAAGACAAAGCCTTGAAAATATAAGTGGTTCATTTGCCTGTTCTCTCATGTCTGCAGCAGAGCTTGGCCCATGCAAACCAATCCTTACACATTTGTTACAAGTGAATAAAAGCATGGGCTTTTACTTATCAAAGCCTATGTACTACACTCTCCTATAGGCCTAAGGAAAAATACAACACCCTTGTGCTTTTAAGAGACAAGAATTTCCATGCTTTTGTAGTAATGTTGTCAGTACATCCTCTTCCACTTGTTCCTGATGACCCAAGGATTGTAACTGGGTCTGTTTTGCTCTCAATTGTCCATGGTCAGAATGTGATACAAAAAGCAAATCACTTGCTTTGCAAAAATTTAATTTGGCTTTATAGGATGAGGCTACATGAGCCCAAAGAACTAGCAACCGATATTCTTAATGTATTTTAATGGATACTTTAACAAATCAAAATGAGTCAAATATCTATAAACAACACACCAAACTTGTAGGTAATTGTAGAACCTGAATCATGGATTCCTTTTAGCTCAATTTGCACTGCAACCCAACTTAGTACTACCTGTATTTCCTGGTACCTGAGAATCATCCATGGAAAGCTGCCTGGGTGGAAGATGGATGAAGGCCAGTAAAGGAGGGTTGGAAAGGGGAGCCAAGACTTGCTGTAGTCGGCCTCTGATCAAGATGTTGAAGCCTTCCCTACTCTGTGCATTTGTAGACACTGAGGTCTGGATGAGCAAGCAACCTGCATGGTAAGGTCTTGCCTCATCTAGTGGCAGCACTGGGTGCCACAAAGCTGCGTGGGATCATCGGTGGGTAGGAAGCCTGATGGTTGGACAAGACACTGGGTGATAGTACAGGAGAAAGGAGTCTAAGCAGATTCTTTTTATTCTTATAGAACAGTTTCATATGGACACCAACTCATGAAAACACAAGAGAAGCAAAGCCCACAGATGCCATGATCTAGACACTAGGGTGGAGAAATTAATGAGGAATTACTTTATGAAGCATGCTGAGCATATGAATTAGTTACAAGACTAGGGTATTGCTTTTTTTTAATGGCACCATTGGCTTCAGGACCCTGAGTATAGTATAAAAGAAATGAAAATTAAGGCAGGAAATTACCCCGTGTTCTCTATAAGTTTGCTCTGTTTAAAAAAGAAAACACATTATAAACCATGTTCTTTCTTTCCCAGTGAGAACACATGCATGGCATCCTCCTAGAAACACAAATAGCCTGAAAAGCTTGGCACAGAGTGGTGACTGGCTCCTAGGGAAGATGGTGGAGATTACTTGAAAGACTATTTATTGCAAAGGGCACACTCGTAGTCACACACTGCGTGGAGCTTCCCCTGAACATTCACCATTCAAAACGTATAAATGTGTAAGGATATTCTCAGAGAGCATTAACATGGTAACCAGTGTGACCTCTGTGTCCTACACAGGGGTGTGGTCTCCAGAACTTTCTGTGGAATAGTAAAATTCTATTGCACTATTGCACTTTACAAAGGTTGGCATCCTTCGGAAGTTAAGGGTGAGGAGCCTTTCCTGAGTGGATCAACATTTTAAAACAGATTGCAAAAATGCATGGGTGGTGGCATGGGTTAAATTCCAGATCCTCTGCAAAGAAGCCCTGCAGGACACGGTCCTTTGAACAGACAGCACCATCTTCATCAGATCTACTGTACCTGCTTGCAAGATCCCATCATGATGGGGCTTGTGGACTGTTGACAAATTAGGAGGGCGTGAGGAAGGTCACTTCAGATGCTTCTCCCACCCATGAAATTTCCCCTCAATTACAGGTGGCTGTGGAGGTTAATTGTGAAGGATCTCTTCTGTGAGGATGTGGGGCAGCTGTGATTTCTACTGGGTGAAACTTTCTGGTTCTGATTCTTCACTGTAAACCATGCTCCAGTAGACAACCCCTTAGCTGTCCTCTATAAGTGCAGTAAGTTGATTATTTCTAAAGGCTGAGCTTTGGTGAAATCATACTTCAGCTTGTCCTTGGGATCTTATGAGGAAGGGCCAGATATCTCCTTAGGGATGAATCTTTACAATGCTTGGCTTAAGTAGAAGGATACAGCACAACCAGAGATGAGTTTGGAGACAGCAGTGGCATTGACCTGATGTGATGAGCCAGGCAACTGAAAGACTGAGTGAGAGGGACAGTGGAGGGGACTGGGTATGTGTGACAGAAGCAGTATATGAGACCTAGTCACTAGGCAAACAGGATTGTACTAACTGAGGATTGGGGAAAAAATTTATTCAGTGGAGACCTTGGGATGGGAGTGGAGCTTTGGAGCTTTGACAAGCCTGTCATTCCCATTGCTGTGGAGGAAGGGGTTCTTGTGGGGTGGAAGCCCCAATAGCTAATTCCCTAATTAGGTAGCCAGGGGAGCCTGCAGGTCAGGACACGGCAGCGCAGTGCTAGGCAAGCTCCACCAATCCTGGTGGCCAGGCATACTTGGCATTACATTGCTACATGTTGTTAAATGCTGTCCTTGGACAACAGCCATCATCATTATCAAAACAACTGTTTGCAGAGACCCTCTAGGTTGGCTTTGTTGACAATTGATGTCACTCATAGACTCAGGTGCTGGGGAGGGTTGTTGAGTTTTCTGGGTTATTATATCTTCACCCGATGTTAAGGCTGCCTCTGCTAGCCATTTGAGTGCAATTTTTGCCCTAATTGTATATGCTTCTGGTCTGAGGAGTGCTAGAGTATCTAGGTTGAAAGGTTTACTGATAGGACCACTATCTTTGTGACTATATCATAACCATCATCTATAGCGGGTAAAGACTTTCCAGAGTGGCCTACTTCTTCCAGAAAGGGTTAACATTTCCAGAACATTTCAAAACAAAGCCACCAGCTGGGAACCAAAGGTTCAGAACAGAAACCTGCCGGGACAGTTCACATTCGGACCATAGTGTTTTTTCTTTTATGTGGACATGAACTTCTGAAGCCCGGTGAAGTTCCCAAGGAGACAGACCCTCCAAGTTATTACATGTATAGGACCCGGGAATGCCTACCTACTACTATAGTTTTACCCTGTATGTTCTTGAGAACTGGAAACTTGACTCTCATTAATTTTTAAAGCGTATATGAAATGATCCTAGCATAAGTCACCAAATGTTCCAGTGGAAATAAAGGAGACATTTTAAAGCACTCATTTCAAAAGAGCAGCAAAGGCTCACGGTGCTGGCTTTCAGTAGAAGTGTTGACTAATTTGGTATCTCTATAGGAGCATAAATGTCAAGGAATCCTGGGAGCAATTGCCTTTGATACTGCTTCAGTTACGCACATGTCTGTGGAAGAAACCCCTGAGTTAATACACCTGACTCTGTGAGGCAACATCACAGTGGAGTACAGTCTAACACACAGGCTCAAAGAAGGTTGAGGCCTATGCAGAAAAACCCATGAAAGAACTCTGCCCGGAACCAGCTAGTGACTGGGCAGGGCATGACACTTTCCTGGGTCTTCATATATCTGTCTTTTTCTTCCTCCTTTTGATTCTTTTCATCCATATATGTAAGAAGAAGTTAATTAGATTTTAGATATCTCATCCATTCATTCACTGCACATAATTGGGGACCATCATCAAGAGAGGATCTTACCCGACAGCTGACTCCAACTGCCTTGCCATACTCCGGAGTTTTCAGACTAGTGGGAAAAGGCATACATGAAGCCCAAATTATTAAATTAAAAAAAATTACAAATATAATAGCTTTAGAGGAGAGAAATTCTATGAGTCTTACATCTAAAGAGGGAGCCGAATACTTCACTGTCGTATTACATTTCATGGAAAGGCTAGTGTAGAAACGTGGATTATAACCATATCTCTTTCACTCAAAAGCAGTTGTAAAAAGTCTTATAGGAAAAACAAAAAACTAAACCCCTTATGCTCCATGGCTGGACAAGGAGAGAAGTGGTCTAGTGGTTGATATGGGACCTTCTCATGGATAAAAACTAAATGTCGTCAGGAAAAACCACGTTTCCAAGGCTGAGAAATGGATGGAACTCTTGAGAAGATGGTTCATTTGTCCAGGGAGGTGACTCACTTAGAGGGTAAGATGGTGAGTGGGTGAGAAGTCACACAGTGGGAGATGTTCCTGGGTTTGTCTAAACCAGGGATTCTCAACCTTCCTAATGCTGCAAGACCCTTTAATACAGGCCATCATTTTGTCGTGACCCCCAACTATAAAAGTATTTTACTGTTGCTTTATAACTGTAATTTTGCTAGTTATGAATTTTAATTGTACATATCTGATATTCAGGGTATCTGATATATGATCCCCAAAAGGGGCTGAGACCCACGGGCTAGGAACCACTGACCTAAATCAAGTAGGTATGTGTGTGTGTGTGTATGTGTGTGTGTGTGTGTGTATGTGTGTGTATGTGTGTGTATGTGTATGTGTGTGTATGTGTGTATGTGTGTGTGTATGTGTATGTGTGTATGTGTATGTGTGTGTATGTGTGTATGTGTATGTGTGTATGTGTGTGTATGTGTATGTGTGTGTATGTGTGTATGTGTGTGTATGTGTGTGTATGTATGTATGTGTGTATGTGTGTGTGTATGTGTATGTGTGTGTGTGTGTATGTGTTATGTGTGTGGGTGTGGCTTGTTCTCTGGACTCTTACAATAGCTTGATACTGATTAAGTTCAACAGTTTCTATGGGACCAAAACATTTGAGCCATATGTTTTTTCAAGTATAACAACAGCGAAGGAACTAGCCCTGTTTTCCTGGGTGCCAAACTACTACCTGGGTCTCTGAAATTTTTAATACTCTCTCTCTTGCTTCTGGGTGTCCTCTGTGAGCCTCAAGGCAACAGTGTCTTTTCTCACTGTTCCACAGCTGACAAAAGTCTGTACTTACTAAGTTTGCAATTATGCTTTTAAGGAAGGGGATTGACGCTGGGATCTCCCCTTATCAAATGTGGGGTGTAGGGTTAGATGAAGCACAGTTGATGTCCAGGCACACAGTTCTAAGAAGCGTTAGGATGCTACTCATAACATCCCAACCAGACCTCACTGTTCACAGCAACAGCCTTGAATGCAGCTGATCCTTCATTCTTCATTTTCATTTTCTCTCTCCTGTTCTTTGGAGCCTGCCTCTGACTGACTACCCACAGCCAAGGCCTTGTGTCTCAGGATCTGCTCTGCGATCAGCCAAAAGATAGAAAATGGTAAAATCCATGTGTTTTGACAGACGCAGAATATGGGTAGATTCCGGTCTTCCCTCCCTGTGAATTGATGAGTACTCCAGAATGCATATGGAAGACTACTCTTGAACTTCATTCTTGAAGTGCCTCTCAGAAAGAGGATTCTTTGGGTCCCCCATTGTAGGGATAAAGGCAGTGATGCTCAGAGTGAAGTGGCAAGTGAGCCACACACACTGCAACGCCGTCTGCCGTTCATACTGTGCTGACCCAGAAAGGAAGTGCTTCCATTATCTCCAGCCCATGGGATTCCAACTGCATGCCAGCCTTGTCAGCCACGGGGACACCTGCTGCTGTCCTTCAGCCTCAGTCACCATTTATTCCACTCTTGGGCTTCTAGCAGCTCAGTCTGGAAGACAGGGACATGCTTGACTTCAACAGCCCAGGCCAAAAGGACAAGCTCTAAGGACACCACAGATGCTTCTAGTGGCGAGTGCCCAAGGCCCAGTCCCAGTGCCCCTTGTAGCACAGATGGTTTTGTCTCAGTGTTTCGCCAATAGCTGGGAGTACAGAAACAAGAATTCAGAAAAACAAAACAAAACAAAACACAGTCAAAAGATCAGCCTTGGCTGTAACTGTTAATACAATGCTTATAACCTCAGTATTCAGAAGGCCAGAGCAGGCCACTTTAAGAGTTAGAAGCCATCTGGGGCTACATAAGGCAACCGTAGCTCCCTCCCTTCTCTTTCTCTGCCTCCTCCTCCTCGTCCTACTCCTCCTTTTATTTTTTCCTCAAGATAGGGTTTCCCTGTGTAGCTCCTTAGACCAGGCTGGCCTCGAACTCTGAGATCCGCTTGTCTCTGCCTTCCAATGCTGACACTAAAGGCACATGCAACCACCACCAGCTGCAAACATATCTCAAAACCAGCAACAAAACATGCATCCTTTTGTGCCTCCCCAGATGCTGGACAATTGCATACTATATGTTAGATGACATACACGATTCATCTCAGGTATGGATCAGTACTATGCCTTACTGCTCCCAAGTGTTGACTCCCACGCAGGCAGGAAGTGTATTTGTTCTTCATCCACAGGCAAGGAATGGCCATATGCAAATGGTATAGTTTTAAAATGACAAAATTTATATAAATAATACTGATCTAAATTTAAAATTACTGAACCATTAGCCTACAAATTAATATTGCTTCCCTCTTGGAGTGTGTGTATAAGAATATGTATTTGTTAGCATATGTATTTACACTTGCCCTTCCTTAAGAACTGAGAAATAAAAATAAAAACCAAATCATTAAAAGTGTTGATATTATTTTGCTAGAAGGCAATAGAATACCAGTTTGTCTTCTTCCCAGTAGCATGAAAGAATAGAGATTTTGGGCACTGCCTGTGGGCATTGATTTAAACACAGGAACCTTTATTTTAAAGCACATCTTCATTAATATGCCTCTTTTAGCCCTCCTGCCCAAGCAGAGCTTTCGTCTCAGGCCTCACAGGATTTGAAGAGGAAAAGAGCTGAAGCTAAAAGCCTTATCTACAAGATTCTCTCACCTTGTAAAACAATTTTCCTAATAGATCAGTGTAGACAGAAGTCTTAGAGGAACAAGACCATGTGCCAGATCATAAATATATTTTCTAGACACTTCTACAAATTAGCTATTTAAATGATCATATTAAAATTATGAGACCAAGCCAGACATGGTGCCTTGTGTCTATATTCCTGACACTCGGAAGAGTGAGGGAGGAGGATTGTGAGTTTGAGGCTTGCCTGGGCCATATAGTAGACTCTGCATCAATAGCTAACTAACCAATCATATAAATAAATACTTAAATTAGGTGAATGTACTTATAGATAAACAGTTATATAATAAAATGTCCGAAGCTGGATATAGAAAGCCTAGGACATCAGTTCTGAGGTAGAGCTTTTGAAGGACCCACAAGAACGCTATGGAGGTGGAAATACCCCTGGGCAGGAGAAACTCGGAGTCTGGTACAACTGTGCACAAGCCTGCAATCACAGCCCATGGAAGGCCGAGAATGGATGGGGAGTTTGAGGTCAGCCTAGGCAACATAGTTCCTGTCATGAACAAACAGCTTTGGCTAATAAAAATGCTTTCAAAATCCCCTTAATTGTGTTTGTTTCTGAATAATCCAATGCTAATGATTTGTATCTAAGTTCAGATCATTTAATTCATTGGTATATGACCTAAATACTTGAATGTATAGTCTGGCTAAGATGAATGAAGGTCACCCTGTAGGAATGAAAGTTCTACATTGAATGGCCACCTTTGGGGCAATAACATTCCTGAAGATGCTATTCCATGTGTGTGTGGTAGGTGTGCTCATGTGCATGCACAAGTGGAGCTACACATGTGTGCATGTATGTGTGAGTGTGTGCATTGCTTTTTGAGACAGGGTCTCTCACTGAACCTGGAGCTCATCTATTGTATTAGTTAGACTGCCTGGATGCCAAGCTGCAGGAATCAGCCTGTGTTTATGAGTGTATGTTATCTTGCTTGGGTTTTTATAATAAGGGTTCTGGTATCACACTCAGGTCCTCAGGCAAGTACTTTATGGATGGAGCTATCCCCTGGCCTTGACCAATTGCCTCTCTTCCTGCCAAGTTTGTCAAAGAATTTTAAAGATCAGATGTTACAAAAGATTTCAGGTTGCTTTAAAAAATGTTCAGACATGGGCATGTTAGGTGCTTTTTCCTTGAAGAAAACCATGAGTTGGAGGTCTTTGAAAGGAACCCCGACCATGAGGTGAGTGACCAGGACCTTCCACAGTGCTCTCCAGTTACCTCTTCTGAACCTGCTATACCATGGAACCAGATCCTTTTAGTCCGTCTTCAGAATCATCGATTTGGTGGCTCTAAGCTTACTCTCAAAACCATTCACATGAAAACTGCTTCAGAGACCTATTCCCTGACCCTTTGTTGTTTAATTTGCTGTTGATAATTGTTGACTTTCATCCCCAACCTGCTTGGTGGATTCATTCGGCTTTCATTCTGTGTTCCTCAATTCTGTCTCTGGCCTGCCTGTGACTCAGCTTCTGACATGGGTACCACATTTGGTGTTTTGCTTGCATCATCCTGGGACATTCCCATCCATCCAGGGATTTGGCTTCATTTTGTATAGGAACTGAGATATCGTATTATGTGAGACCCTGTCAAAGGAAGTTGGATATGACAGATTTTACTGTGTGTTCATGTGTGTTCAGACATGGAGGCCAGAGGATGATGTCATTCTCTACTGTGCCTTGCTCTATTGCTCACTTTCTTATCCCCTTGAATCAGGGTCTCTTAGTAATTGAACATGACTAAACTTGGAGCTTGCTGGCTTGGGGCTAGGCTGGATGGCCAGCATACCTAAACAATTCTTTTCTCTTGGCCCACTATAGTGTTGGGAACATGCCTGGGCTTGTCCCTATAAAAGCCATGCAAATGTAAAAGATGCAAGGGAAGACCTTAATTGTCCCAGCTGAGCCAATTTTGGACCAGCGTGTAGTAGTGTAGTCAACCAATGCCATATTAAAGAATCCAGCTCAGGTTACCAGTCCCTTCCCAACATGCGTGAATAAGCTCTAATAACACTGCGTTTACCATGTTGACTCAGAGAACAGTTAAATGCCCTAATCTTACAACTTGGGAAAAATAAAGAAAGAGAAGGCAGATAGATTGTCAGCCAAAAGTTCAGGATGCCTATTGCTATATAGTATCTTTTAGATTTGACAGGGAAGTTGCAGCCATGAAGCTCAGTATGGTTTAGTATGGTTACCTAAACTAGACTTACATAATGACCACACAAGTGGACATGTCAATGTGTGTTGTGTGAAATTTTGCAGGGCCTCATACCTCATACTGTCAATGGTTGCCAAGAGAGGATGAATCTGTTTCTTAGGGATGAACTCTGAGAGAGATTATTTACTCCCACCTAATCATCTCTAAGCACATGTGCATATGAGCAATGCAAAATGGACTCAGCAGATAGTGTGTGTGTGTATGTGTATATATGTATGTCTATGTGTGTGTATGTGTGTTTATGTGTATGTGCATATGTGTGTGTATGTGTGTATATGTGTGTACATGTGTGTGTATGTATGTGTGTGTGTGTCTCTGTGTGTAAAACAATAATTGTTAGAGAAGAGGTCTTGAATTTGAAATGGTGTAGATGAAACATGCATATATGAAATCCTTAACAAAAAAATAAATAAAAATATCCTTGAGGAAAAACAAAGTGCTCATTGTCCAGGCTCCTTAGGGGCAAGCAGACACACTTCCCAATAATAGTTAGCAGGTTCAGTTATACTTCTGACAGAATTGTAGTTGTTTGTAGCTGTGTTTAATATAAACATTTCAGGGCTGGAGAGATGGTACAGCAGTTAAAAGCACATATACTGCTCCAGCAGAGGCCCTATGTTTAGTTCCCAGCACCAATATGGTGGCTCATCTGTAATTCCAGTTCCAGGGGACTGCTCTCAGTACACATACAGGCAAACATCTATACACATAAAATAAATGGACAAATTTAAAAAATAAATATGTTTTTCTTGTGAAAGACAAAAAGAAGGAGCTTGAGTTTCTACACACTTAATCAGCCTTGGGATATATTTGTATGTGGCGCATCTGTGTATGTGTGTGGTATATACTCGTGTGTGCACATGTATATACAGGGGTGCTCACAATTTGTGTGCATGTGGAGACCAGGAGAGGACATCGAGTATCACGTCTTACCACTCTGTCTCATTCTATTGAGACAGGGTCTCTCACTGAGCATCAAGCCTTCCAGTTTTAGCCTAGATTAGCCAGCGAGTGAGTTCTGGCTTCTTCCTCTATCCTTCCCACCACCCCCCAGCACTGGGCTTTCAGATATAGGTGGCCGTGTCTGCCCTTTGCCCATGAATGTGGGGATCGGAACTCAGGTCCTCCTGCTTGTGCTAATCCCCTAAGCCCTATCTCAGGCCCTTTCCTAATTTTTGTTTTAATATTTTGAGTTGCCCAAGAAAAAAAGAGAAAAGGAAGCATAAAAAATAAAGGAAACAATTGAAGGGTTGTTTTAGGATAGGTTGATTTGGTTTTAGGGAAAAGTAAATATGTCTCATCTAAAAATTGAATGTTCTGAGGACATTCAAACCCAATGTTTGTGTTAGAAATGACATCCTGAGCCCATTTCCGCAAAGGCGAGGGGATCAGGACTGGCATGCAACAAATATTTCCAACAACCCCTGCATTTACTGTTGCTTTGAGGTCTCAGTGCCGAGCTCTGAGTGGAAAGAAGGCACATCGGTGGACCTCAGAATGTTGGCAATGGCTGGCAGATACTTATCTGAGCCACACGCATTAGGAATCTGGGATGGAAACCTCCTAAGAATAGTCAGTCTCACGAAATTTCCAATCTCTCTTGTTTTTGGCAGAATTTAAAATTCCATGGAGATGGCTCATGTCGAAAGACTTCAGTGTGGTGCGGCCAGCACCAGTGGGGAGAGCAGCCTAGGGAAGAAACGCCAAACCAACGTGGCTGTGTGTTTTCACGCCTCTGAAAAGGTCTGGGTTTGGCTCCAGCCAGCAAAGAGCACTTGAGGTTTGTATTCTGTGCCAGCTTTTTCAAATGCCATTCACCTGACTCAGGAGGCTTTGAACATCAGCAGAAACCAAGGGAGTGAAAAAACTGAATATTCCTGATGTGCAGACATACTTTGAACAAGATTCCTTGCTGGAGAAAGAACAGGATACAGTTGGAGCAGGATGTTCTCACACACCCCTTGCTGGGGAGCTAAGGACAAAGTCATCTGTTGGTCAGAAATCCATTAGGTATTAGTGATGCTTGAGATGCTGGTGTGGACTGGACTTGCTTTGTCTGTTCAGATGGTTGAGGAAGTGAAATGAATGTGGAGCACATTACCTACTTCAGTCAGTGTACTTTTTTTTTTCTCCAGAATAACCTACCATTTGATCCTTCTCATGGTTCGGTATACTATGCCCATCCCACCATGTTGGCAGTGCTTGTATAACAAAGTAGTTCTTATATAACAAACTCCACTCTCACCCAAACCCAGTTCAGATACCAGCCTTAGGTTTGCCAACCATCGCAAATGGTTTTCAGTTTTTGTGCATAATTAAATGAGTATATTTTGAACACATTGTGTTCTCAGAATTTCACCTAGGGCACTGTAGATGCCTCATGAGAGGGATGGTCTCACAATACTCCGTGGTAACTATACTTCCCTTTCTGTACCACAAGAACCTTCCACCAACATGAGATTCATTCTTGGGATGGCTATTCTTGGTTGTCAACCTGATTGCATCTCTAAAACACAAACAGCTGGGTACACCTGTGAGGAATTATTTTTAATGAAATAATTTGATCTAGGAAGACTCACCTTTAATCTTGGCCACATCTTCTGCCAGAAGCCGATGTAAAAGGACATGGAGGAAGGACCCTTTTGCTCCTGGCTTGCTTACCCTCATTCTCACAGGCAACTCCATTCCTTCACTGTCGTCAGAGCCTACTTCTCTGGGATTGCAGTGTACTGGAGATCAGCTGAGACACCCAGCCTTGTGGACTCAACAACTAATGGTTCTTGAAGTTTCTGTTGGTAGACAGCCATTGTTGGACTAGATGGAACAAGCCTATAATCCATTCCAATAAATCCCATCTATCTATCTATCTATCTATCTATCTGTCTGTCTGTCTGTCTGTCTGTCTATAATCTATCTACCATCTATCTTTCTATCTATATATCTATATATCATCTATCTTCTATTATCTATCTACCTATCTATTCTATCTACCTATCACATCCATCTATCCATCCGTCCATCCATCCATCCACCTATCTATCTATCTGTCTTCATTCTCTCAGTTTGTTATCTAGAGAACCCTGACTAATATAATCTTTATCTCCTAGTCTCATATTTTATAAACCATTTGCTATTCCCAGAGGTGACTTTTGTTCCAGAAGCTTCTGCGCATCCTCACTAACATTCTTAGCCCTCTACCATTCCTCCCTTGTACGAATATAAAGAGCATGCACATGGCCATCCAGGTACTGCTTTCCCATCCACAGGCCCATGTTTAGGTCCCAATTTAAAGCAACTTTACTATGTACTTCAGCACCAAATGAATCCTCTGATGTTTAACTGGTGTTACTTGGTGTGGGAATGCAGAAGCCCTATCCCATGAAGCTTATGAGAGTCACCATCTGATTTTGATTCTGTTTATTCTTCAGAGTGCCAGTGGCTGGCAACTTTATCAGATTATATCCTAAGAACACATTAATGAAACAAAGGTCAAGGGTCACACTCTGGTCTTGTTAGCATGACTGATTCTTATATTTCCTTTTCCAGTCTACACAGGCAAGTCTTACACGAACCAGTGTCATCTAGCAGAATGTATCCTGAGAACAGAGTTCAGCCAAGGCTTACTGAAAGCCCACTCTTAGCTCTGAAAAGCCCAGCTGAGATGAATATGCTATGGTGTGCACACATATGGGTGCGCAGAAGGGACTCTTTAAAATATAGGAACAAAAGTGAATATATGTCTTTTTCATGATTTCAATAGCATAGACTGTCCCTGTCTGATGGAAAGATTAGGTTACTACCCGCCAGCATTTAATGCCTAGTGCCACATAGTATTGTTTTGAGCCCAGATGTTTAAGATCTTGGCTGGAAACTCCACAACACGGGTTGCGTTACCTCAGGGTCACCCCACACCTCACGCTCCCTGTTCAGCTGTGTTTTGTTACGGCTTTAACAGAGCAACGATGTGTTTCCACAGTCTCGGTCTGGTATTGGATGACATGCCGGCTGATTTTGGTGGTTTGAGCAGACCGGTAGGGGGTTATACAAACCAGAGCAGTTTGCCTTCCCAACAGTAAGAAAATATGTTAAGAATTACTGCCGATGGTCAAAGCATCTCTCTCTCCTTCACTGTCTCCTTTGCTCCCCACTCTTCTTCTACATGTCAAGTTCTTAGAGTTTGTTGTCACTTTTATGGTCTCTGGACGTCCCTCTGCTCTAGTCCAGAAGGAGACTCTCGCTTTAATTGCTCTCTTATCTCAGCAAATGCCCTTTGAGACTTCGTTCTTATTTCCCTCTTCCCATTTTTTCTTTATTCCAACCCACTGAAAACAAACCGGGTCATAACACCGATAATATTCCTAATGTAGAAAATAGAGGAAGAAGGGAGGAGAAGAAAAGATAATCGATGCAATCTAGATAAGGTGGAAGAGAAATCAGAAGTGAAAGCCTATATGGAGCACGGCCAGCCGTTCATCTGTTTGTATTAATAGGTTCCAGTCATAAGTACACCAGGCACAGAACGTCTGTTTGCCACTGCACTTAGCAAGCACATGCGCTTAAAAATAAACTTTGACTATGTAGATCTCTTTGTCCTTCCAGGAATGGAAAGCATTATGTACTTCAAAGCACACTAAGCCTGATTTGAAAATATAGTTTGTGCTTGTGTTACTGTGGCTATTGGGTGGGACTTTAGGCAGCACAAGGCACATGGATGGTGCTTTGTGTGTAAATAGTACAGTGGACACAAGCTAGCAAGAACAAATGATACTCGCAACTTTGATAAGCCTGTTCATGAGGAAGGAGCGTCTGTCTTTTAAGTTCTCTGGAACAACTGGGATATGATTCCTCATTTTAATCAGGGTTTTCTTCCTGAACTAAACTGCAAAACCAGAGGACTGGAGTAGCACATTTCACTTGCACAGAGCAGCGTTTGTTCATTTTGAGTGTTTTTGGACAGGAAATCGATCTACAGGGTAACATTCGCACACAAGAAAGAAACAGTATGGGACGATGGCTTGTTAGTTCAAGTGACTCTGTTTTGGATATTACGGACAAGAAACCTTGGAGGAAGAACGGCATTAAAGATCAAAAGCATGACAACTCCTAATGAGAACATCCCTGAATGATGAACCCACGAGGGAAGAGGAACTTCTACTGTAAGTATCTTTGCTGTAACCAAGCATCTTGTTTGTTTCTAAAAAAAAAAAATGTAGGACATGCTGAGCAGATCTCTGAGCAAGTGTTTGATATAGGGTCTTCACTTGCAGACTAGTCTATAATTAAACTCTTTGGGTGGCTCCAGCAGAAGGTTTGTTGCTGAAACGCCTTCCATGATTCTGCAATGCTGGAAGACACTTCAGGTTGATTTAGAGTGCCTTGCACGGCAGACACATCCTGCCAGGCTTTATTGTGTAGTGTGTGATTCTGGCAAGACCTAATACATCAATGTATATCTGTAAATTACACTGAATCTGCATGCTGATGGTTTAAACTTTATTACTTTGATTTCATGTGGCTCATTCTGTAATCAAACACTAATATATAGAGATTCACAAAATATGATCAGGATTTAGAGAGAATCTGAACTATTTACTGGGTGAATCTTATTTATCTATCTCATCTTCCTGCAGAGAAGAGATGTTTAGAATCCATGAACAGGCAAGGAGAAGGTGTCACTGCATAGAATAGACTACTTTGGAACTGACATCTGGATTTCTTTTTATATTTTCAAAATTTATGTCCATAGTGTTCAGCAAGTCACCTTGAGACTGAGACTTCTTGTGCCTAAATGTGCTGACATGCGCTTACAACTGTAAACCAAGTCTACGAAAACCGCAGCTCTGTGCAGACACTAAACCTGGCAAGTTCCATCCTTAGATTCTACCACAAGGTAGATTTAGACCTGGTAGACAGTTTTGAATGTTGAATAAAGTCTGATGCTGAATTAATCAGAAGATATATCTTGATTCACTCTGTAAATTTATTCTTGAGTGTGATTGGTTGTAGGTGCCAAAGGATTATATAATAGAACTATATTATATTGCCTTTTCCAGTAAGAAGTTTCTTTAAAAGTCAAATTTTAAATTCATCACCAGTTTGGTACTATTCTTTTGATGTATTGTTCCTTTGGAAGGTTATTGCCTGGGAACAGCTCAGCCTGTAACATAACTGAACACAACCATCCGTATGTAAGGTCCCCATGCTAGCCTGTGTGCTGGAACATTGAAAAAGTTAGTATGTTAGGAGCTCATTGTTGAAGATGAACACACAGGCTGAGATGCTGGCCATGTCCTCCACTGGACCGATCATCTTTTAGGTGTAAAAATAAAGGTTGTGAAAATAAACTGAGATTTGAACAGATAAAAGGATCCTTGGAGTCCAGAGTGAAAAGAGAAAGCCATCTAGTGGAGGAAAGCTACAAACTTATCCGCTACACTGCCACCATCTTCCTAACGCAGACAGCACCATTCTGGCACTCTGGCGTATTGGAGTAGATGTTCGTTAAATTGAACCTGCCCTTCTCTACCACAAGTAGGGAAGAAGAACGCTGTACACATCCTAGAGGTGGTGGTGGGATCCTTGGAGTAGGAATTGGCAAAAGCTGTAAATAAGCAACAATCATCAGTAAGGTGAAATGCTTTGGGATAATGACATGTAGCTTCAGGGTGAGCTTAAATTATATCATAATAGCATATATAAAAATGGCTGAACTTAAATTATCCCTTTAGAAGTTTAGTTAACTTAGACATGACTTTCACAGGTACCATTAGGTAGAAATTCTAACCAGAATAGGACAGTTCCTACCTATATCCCAGCAGCTCTTTTAGAGGTTAGTATTTTTTCAGGCTAGAGTCATCTGGAATTGCTATACACACTTCTGGGATCTCAATTAAGAAATGATGCAACATTCGAGGAGTTCTCACACCGGTCGGTCCCTGTCTGTGAAGTAAAGGGGAGCTTTAGGCTGTACAGGAAAAGGAAAGGGATGGAGAAGGTGGTTCATCACTGTGCTTCTGGGGATGACCACACAGGAGTCAGGGCCACATGTTCAAAGCCAATCTCAGCTGTTCGGTGAGAGCCAATCTCATCCACACTAAACTAAAGAACAGAACTGGGGAATATCTTCAACTGGAGTAAGTAGGTGTAATCCTGCAGCAGTTCCCTGGCAAGAGAGGTTTATGGGTAGGTAGCAGGTAACTTGATGTTTCTACAGCATGCTTTGATTTTTCCAGTCAGCAATAAGACACCTGAGGATCCATAAACTGAGTCACACAGTGTCTGTTGTACTGAGAAGGATGAGTGTCTACCATGGTGGCAAATGGATGTAAAGGAGGATCAAGAATTTTGAGTTAGACAACTATGTAATTCCAGACCCACCATCTATAAATGAGTTGTTGAAAAAAATTGCCTAAATGACATTTCTACCTTCTTATATATAAAACAAGATAATATTACCTCTCATACTGCAAAGGTTAAATTTGATCATTATGTTAGTTGTCTGACCTGTAGTAAGAGTGTGATAGAGAGTTTAAATTGTACACACTTCGGGGGCCTTTAACTTTTGAGTTCTTATAATCTGATAATTGAGGCTATTTAGAATGACCACCAGGCAGGTGTGGTACTTTAAGCCTGTCATCCTAGTTGTTGAGAGTTCCAAAATACTTCACACCACAGAGTGAGACCTTGTCTCAAAAAATAAGCAAAGCAAAGCAAAATAAATAAGGCAATCAGGTTGCATGAGTTAAAAATAATTTCCTGTTGTTTTCCAGGAAAGGGTCAAAATCCATTTGCATATGGTCCTTGATGCTTGTAAAAGCACTCACTCAGTTGACTGTTGTTACTTAATTTCCCCTTTCAGTGTTTGCACATAGCCTGTCTACTCATCTTAGAAAACATGCTGTAGCTGGTGTAGATATTTGCAGCAGAAGTGACCTTCTAAAAACATAAGGGTTAAAAATGTCTCCCATGGCATCTTTCCACAGTGCATGCAAAAAGCAAGGATTTCTGTGGGTAATGTATTTTGATGATTTAATTTATCGTGTCTACTTGTGCCAAGCACACGTGCAAAGCACTTGGGCAGGACAAGAATTCTCACACTGCTGGTTAGGCTCACACATCTCAAATAGAAAATAACCAAGTGGTTAGAATTTTCAATTGGGAAAAATCACTAGCATGTGGGCATGGCCATTAAAAACATGATCTTGTATCTGTACAGTATCATTTTCTTTCCCACAAACCCCTACATTTATGAGCTTGATTTTTCTTATTCCTGTAATGGAAGTGGAGGCTATACTTCATCTTCTGAATGGGGTAAATAAATGCAGAAATGAAGCAAAATTTTTGAAGAAGAAGAAGAAGAAGGTTGGGTAGAAACCAGTGAAACTTAACATAGTGTGGAATTTGTCTAATGGTGTCATGATCACCTCTGATTTTTACCCAGAAGTAGTTGATTCATCCACTGCTCTCACATGTTAATAGGGGTCTTACACTTGGTCACTAATTGAGACTAACTTTGTGTTACATCACTCACAGAGGTCTGCCCCATCATACATGAAGATGATACAGTATCACTGGATTCAGCCCAAATCAAGAGTGCAGAAATAGACTCGTGTCTGAATTTTTGCTCCTCTTTATATAAGGAGGCGGAGAATGGCCATGTCTGTTCATGTGCTCCTTGTTTTATGATTGCTGTTGTGATCACGATCCTCCCAGCGAAACGGCTGCAATTTTCATTAGCGCCTGCTCATGAGAGATCATCACTGTCAGGCCTGTCAACTGTTGACATCGCTTCATATGAGGGGGTAGAGAATGTCACTGCATCCTTTTGTGAGATTCCAGCTCTTCCCCTAGACATTTTTATGCAATTCTACCCATGGCATCTGAGTTCACAGGAGTGCTAGAGTATCTATACAGGCTGGGGAAGTTGAGGCCCCGTCTATGTGGCTATGGACAATCTGTTATCCATGCTAGGTGAAGACTTTCCAATGTAGATGCTTTGGGTCCTCCATGCTGCTTTAAATAACCCTGTGATCTATAAATAAGCCAATGGGCTCATTGGTTCCTGAGATCAAACTTAGGTAGTATTGTATTTTAATTTGTTGTTTTTACAGAGGAGAGGGTAGACATTCCATACTACTCATCAGGGAAAGAATTCTTGCAATGAGACTTGGGATGTGATCTGAGCTCTTTTCTTGAGGGCACTGTGACACAGCGTTGGACAGCTATATAGTAAGCACACTTCTGTGATTGTATCTTAAGTGGGCAGTGACAACATCTGGAACTCTGCCCCAGCAGTCCTCAGAGGCTCATGCCATAGACTTTGATCATTTCAGCCTAGAAACTAGATGTCTTACTCACATAGGCTGAGGGAATCATGGTTTATAGGCACAAGAGAAAGGTAAGAAATGGTTAAGACAGCAGGGCTGAAAATCTCACACAGCTTAACAACTGGTAATTGTGAAATGTACTGCACTGATTTTGTATCAGTCACACTGTCTATGCCATAGTCTCTGTGTGCATGTTTGTGAGAGAGACTTGTGTATGCAGAGGTCAGATGACAACCTCAGGTGTCTCTCTTCAGGTGTCATCCATCCTGGCCCTTTTCTCGACACTGGCCTTGGTTTCACCAAGTTGGTGAGTCTGACTAGTCAGCAAGCTCCAGGAATCTACCTGTGTTTACCCCTCTAACTCTTGGATTGCAGACACCTGGAGCCAACTCTGGAAATTTCAATTCTCTCTCTCTCCATCTCTCTTTATTCAGTTGCTTGAAAAACTGCCACTTACATCGGAATAACTAAGGGATAAAACAGCCTCCACCTCCAAGACAAGCATTGACAAGGGTGTAACTTGCTCCTTGTCATCTTGTATGGTCATGCGCTCAAATATCTTTTTCTCTGGAAATGCCTAATCAAATTTTTGCCCATTAAAAAAAAGCTGTATCTGTGTTATGGTTTCACTGGTGATTTTGAGAGTTCTTATAATGTTAAAATATAAGTAACTTCCTCTAAGATCTGTGATGCGCTGATAGTTTTCATTGGCTGCTATCTATCATAGAAAAATTAGAGTTTTGGAGAGTTATAGTTGATATTTCTTTTCCTTTTTGTGAGTCATGTTATGCATTATTCCATTTTTTCCTAATCCAAAGTTTTAAAAGTTTCATTGGCATTTGTAGAATACTTGTAATTTTAATTTTCTATTTTACATTTTGGTCCATGAACTATTCCTTTAAATTATTTTTTGTCACAGAAATGAACCTAAAATAAAGATAAAAATTTATGCACATACATACACACATGTGCACACATAAACACATGCACATATACACACTGTTATCCACAGACTTTCCTTTACACTGCCAATCTATTTGCCGTGTTTCTGAGATGTTTCTAGGCTAATGTACCCCATTAGATCTGTGCATAATTTCTATGGGTCTTGTTTTAGAATTAGTTATGGGATTATGCAATGTAAGTCCTCTAAATTGTTCTTTTTAAAATTAGTTTTTAAGTTATTTGCCATTCCACATACGTTTTATTTGCATCTTTCCTCTTTGTGTGTGTTGGTGTATGTGTGTGCACGCATGTTTTGTATGTGTATGAGTATGCACATGGACATCATGTTTGATGCTGGGAAGCATTATTTATTGGCCTTCTACCCTGTGTACTGAGGCAAGGCCTCCCAATCAAATCCAGAGCTTGCTTATATGGTGAGTCTTGCTAGCCAACTTGCTCTGGTGATTCTGACTCCATCCTAGGAGGCTGGGGTTACAGACAGGCTGCTGGACTCACCTGGCATTGGTTTCTAGGATCTGAACTCTGGGTTTCTCTCATGCCTGTGCTGTAAATGCTTTGACCACTGAGCCGTCCCCACAGCCAACCCTCTTGTAAGTTTTCAAACTGATTTATGTTATTTACACATACCCTGTGGGGTGTAAGAGTTAGTTGACTCGCATGAGTCTGGGAAGAAATGACATATTAACAATGTCAAGCCTTCTCATCACACAGGTAGCTCTTCTGTCACCAGCACTTTATGGTTCCCTCCTACAAATTCTGCACATTTAACTTGTTAAATTCACACAAACACGCGACGTTTCAGAGCTATTGTAAATGGTTTTTCCAAAGCATCCACCTCCAACATTCATTGCTAACACACCAGTGTGTTGGGTTGATCTTTATATGCTGGCTGTCATGGCCCTAATGACCTTCTCTATTTCTTAACTGCTAGGAGCTTCTTTTGAGAGGTGGTTTAGGTTATTTTTAGTATAGAACATGTCACTTCACAGTGACATTTCTGTCTTCTTTCCCAGAGTTCAGCTGTCATGTTTTCACTTACCCTGCTGCATTGGTGGGGGGTCTTGGTACCGTGTGGAGTAGGGATGTGCTGAATAAACATCCTTGCCTTGTTCTGCTCTTAGCAGGAATAGATCTCTAGCATTTAGTATTAAACATGATGTTAGTTACAAGTTTACATAAACATCATACATCAGGTCAAAAAGATCCTGGTCTACCTCTGAGTTTGTTAAGAGATTTATTATGGAAATATTTTATTTTCCTCCTAATACCATGATTATAACTATGTGATATATTTCATTTGCTATAATTTGTTAGTCAGGTCAAGCCTTTTTTTATTTTTTATTTTTTTTGTCTGAATGGTATCAGGTAATTGCTGGCTTCCAAACCTCTCGTAAACCTACTTAGAAGACTTAGACTGTACCTATGGCAATTACATGTTTAATTTAAATTAACAGAGAGAAGTCAATCATTAGCAATGTAAAATACTGTTTCATAAAGAGGGTAGTAATCTTGAGCATGTATATCTAATAAAAATGAGACATATTATTAATAAACTTTAATGGACTTGCCTCAAATATGTGGATTAGTTAGCATGTTCTTTGAAATATGAAGTGAGTTGAGAAGCTACACCTAGCCTGCAACACTGCCCATTCTCACCTCCTTGTATATAGAAAATGAAACCCACTAATAAATATTTCTATAAATTGATAAGGCCATGTCCATTTGGCATATCCTTCTCTACCTTACATAGGACCACAGGGAAGTAAGAGAAACAGAAACAGAGAAAGACAGAAAAAGTTTTGTCCCTATTCCACAGTGGTCCCCGAGCCTTGCAGTACCATATAGACATCCCATTCAAGACCGAGCACTCCAAAGTCTCCCACTTTACAGTTTGAGCAGTTTATCTCTGTGATAGTTACAATCTGTTTCTAATACAAGCTTCTCTAATTATGGTTGATAGACACAGTCATCTCTGAATATAACGAGAAGTTATTGGAATTCAGTTTAGTATTATGTCCACTTAGCAAACTTATAATAGTAGTATTTTCTCCATTAGAGTGTGTGATCTGTCTAGCCCCAGGTTCATGAACCCGGTAACAGTTTCAGGTATGATTTTCAACTAGTGGATCAGGCCTTAAATCCAACTGGAAAGTGGTTGCTTACCTCGATGATATTTGTACCATTATTGCACAGGAACCTATCTTGCCAAAGTTCTTGTTAGTGTAGGGTTCCCAGCTGGTAAGATTCATGATGATTTTCTCCTGCTGTTGCATTCACAGGACTTTTTAACACTATGAAAGCTTGTTAGTAGATGAGGCTCTCAGGTCAGTCCCAGCTTGGTTTCTCCATGCTCTATGACTCAAATATGTGGTATCTGGCAATAGGGTCTCACTGTTGTGGAAGTTAACCAAGAGAACTAAAAATAGCCTGTAACCTGGGCGGTGGGCGTGGGGGTTATGAGGGCTAACAACTGTAAAAAAGGTAAACCATGCCTGGCTCTAAGTTTTTTGTTAGCTTGTAAGGTCCATTAGGGTTATTGTTGCTTCATTATAGGGTACTCCATTTAAACTCGTTTTTATATATGTGATTGCATGTATTTTTAAGAAGCATCTAGAATAACAGGTTTCTATATAAAATTTCAAAATGTCTTTATTGTTAGAATACCCTCACCCCCAAAACTGCCCCCTCTAGTTTGCCCTGAGACATTCCATGTTGTGAACTCTAATGTTTGGAGCTGAACCTAGTGCATCATCTGTCAAGTTTAGAAACTACCTTCTTGTCCGGTGCGAAGGGTAAATACTGACTACAAAAGTGTCTGGACTCTCAGATGGTCTGTAAATTGGTCATATACTGGTGATGGTTGTTGTCTTTTGAGGCCATAAACTACCTCAGAAGCCAGCTTCAAAACAAGGGTGCCCAGAATATTTTCAGCATCAAAGTTTTTGAAACCCAGAGGCCCCTCAGTGTGTGTGTGAAGAACAGTCCTTTTTGGGGTGTGTGGATTCTAGAAGGTTCACTTTCTACTTTATGCTAAGTTCCCACTGTACACTCTCTGTCTCACTGGGGGTGGAGAATCTCTAAGTCAATGTGATGTGCAGGGAGTAACCCTTTTTTTCTCCCATTTTCAGTGATCCAACATTTTGAAACAAGCATAAAGATGGACTATCATTGGGGGATGATAGTTGTATATTAGGTATTAAGAAATATTTTTAGTTCTTTTGTTTGTCACCTGCTGTGATATTTTTAGTCATGAAACCCTCCCATGTTTTTGTGTCTGCTTTGCCTTACATGTCAGCTCTCTTCAAGTCTGTGTAGTAATTTTTGAATATCTCTCACGAGACAAGAGAAATGTATGGCTGGCTTTTGCCGCTCAGACACAGTAGGGTTTTTCTCACATGATCCTGGGCCCCTTTTGGCTGGATATCTTTGGTGAGCATTGATATTCAACTACTACCTTGTGTATCAGAGCACAGAGCATTTCTAAAAGTCCCAGTATCTTGATAAGATGCATTGGAGGAAGTTTCCTTATGAGGCACCCTCACCCCTCTGACTTACCTGGAGGCTGTGGGTCTCCCCATATCCAACATGGTCCAGGACTGGATGGTTCAGGGTCCCCTACCAAGAACATAGAAACATTTGATATCTCTCCTCTTATTTTTATCTTTTTATTTCCTATGTCACCTTTATTTTTTATGTAGTGTGAAAGATAAAATAAGAACTACAGAATCCACACATTGTCCCTTCAGCCTTAACGTTTGTGGTGAACTTGGGCTTTGGAGATTTGTAAATAGCCAATGACTGACTTCTATCTTTGCCTTTCCTTTCTGGGGGCTGTGTGTCTGTGGGTAACTTTATTAGTGGGGGAAGAAAAGGATTATTAGAAATGGAAAGAGACATAGCTGAACTATACAATGCCTGAATACAAACAGTATGGCTGTTAGTACACAGCTTTGTGTAAACTACAGATTTGGAAACTGTAGGTAAAGTCCCTAAAATGAGAACTTTGAGTTTGAAGGAGATATTGTTACTATGAAGCAATGTTGTAAATCCCTTCCCCCAAATCTATCTTTAATTTTAGAACTTTCTCTGAGGCTTTTTTTTTTTTAAATCTTTTACTTTCTTATCAGATAGCAAAAAAATTCTTCTTGAAACTCCATAAGCTCTCTAGGCACTAGCAAGCTTGCTACTGTAGACACCTCCCTGCCCACCTCTTTTGACAAATCAGACCCCACTATATTACCCCAATCCAGGAAGCTGAGCATGCCAGTCCAATGAACCGTCAATGAATCATCTTTAAAATCTGTCCTCTGGCTATAAATATGTCAACCTCAGTATTTTTATAGTTTGAGCAGAGCTCTGTTGAAGCAGTTAGACAATGGGAAGAGATGAGAGCATTTAAGTTGAGTCCAAGACAATCATAGTCAATGGCTGCATGCCCTAGTTAGCAAGCCTGGCCACGCCACGCTCAGATTTGGCATCTTAAGACTGTTGCAGCTCACACCCATCAACCAGAAAGTATCTTTTAATAAGTGACAAATTCCTAAATTTGGTTTGATGTCTGCTTTCACCAAAGCCATAGAAATGATACTAGACTATTGTAAATCTTTAAGAAATAATTTATTTGATAACAAAACATTAAGCTTTACAAGGGAAAAAGTGAAAGTGACATGGCTCCCCGCCGTGCTGATCTGACATGCTGGTGGCTGCCATCTTGGATAGTGCCTCCCTGTTTTTATGCTGGGCGTGGCTTGATTCTGTGTCTTCTCAATACTGCACTTGACTGCATGTGATAATCTTGTCACCAAAACACACAGAGGTCAGACGATTGTCCTTCTTGGTGTCCTTCTTGGATGGAGGATTTATTTCGATTCTGGAAGACTAGTGGAATGATCACCTTCATGCACATATTGGGACCCAAACAGGACAAGTGCTCTATCGGGAGCAGACTATGACACTTGAGAGCTCACTGAAACTGCCAGGTATCACACTGAGATGCTGGCACTCTCCGGATAGGCTTGTGTGGTTGAGTGAGGACGGGAATAAAAGCAATGTCCGGAGAGTGTCAAGACCACTCTGGGAGTGTTTGTGGCATGACACTCAGCATCACAGGAGCCCCTTCTACTCACATTCCAAGTCTTTCCAGGCTCACACAATCTCAATCACAGCCCTGCTCTCCTGCGGAAAGGCTTGCCCTAAGACATGTTCCAGAGGCGCTGTGTTTGAGGATGCCTTGCAGTTTCCAAGTGTCATGTTCTTCTTTCACCTTGTCAAAATCCCTTTCTGAATTGAATGGCACCTCCTTTCTGAAAGACTGTGTGCTTGACATTTCCACTGAGAGAGCAATACTTAAACACCAGAACCTATCCAAGAACACGAAAAGCCTCAGTGGTTTGATAGTATTATTTTTTGCATAATTTTTGAGACTAGTTTTTTTTTTCAAATATGTTTCAGGGACATATTAAAAACAAAACATTAGGGGCCGGGATTTGGCTCAATTGGCAGAGTGCTCACAGAGCATGCCCAGAGTCCTGAGTTCAAGTTCCAGTAGCTCATAAATAGGCACAGTGATGTATGCCTGTACTCACCACTTAGGAGATGGAAACAAGAAGATCAGAAGTTCAAGGTCATCCATGTCTACATGTTGAGTTTGAGGCCATACTGGGCTGCATGAGACCCTGTCTCAAAACCAAACAAACAAATAAATGCCACCCAAATCACCCATTATTGTCTTTGCAATCGGGGCATACAGATTGAAGGTTGTGTGCATTTTTCTTTTTGCTTAAATACATATGTATGTATGCATGACTTTTTTTTTGCTGAAACAGAATCAGCATACATGTCTCACACTGAAACTTGAATATTTGGATCAACACAATGTCCTGGACACATTTGCTGAGAGGTAATATGTCTAGTGGTTATAGGCTAGGATTTCAGTTTTATTTATCCTAAGTTCAAATTCAAACTATGAAGCTGAATAACTGTAACTTTAGAAAGGTTACCTGATTCCTTAGTTTTATCACTTGGTAAGTGAGGATAATAACAGTTTGAACCTTGTAGCATGATGGGAGAGGATGAATAAATGAGTATAGAAAGCTTTTGGTACATACTCAGCAATGGAGGTCATTATCATTTCTTTGCAGGACAGAAGGTACATATAGACCCTTATGCTTTTATACATGTGGGAGTTATATAATGCTCTGATTGTGAATAACGTTCTTTCTCCTTCTTCCTTTGTTCCTAACTCCTGCTCTCCTCTTACCTCTATTTTCTTCTTTTGCAAGAAAAGGTTTATTTTTATTCTATATGCATGAATGTATTGCCTGCATAGATATGCATTTATACATGCATATGCAGTATATGCATGTATATGCAGTAAAGCATGCATACATACATGCTTAGTGCCTACAGAAGCCAGAAGAGGGTGGTGGAGTCCCTAGAGCTGGGATTACAGATGGATGCAAGTCACATGTGGATGCTGGCAACCAAATTTGTGTCCTCTAGAGGGCAGCCAGTGCTCTTAACCATTGAGCCATCTATCCACATGCTGCTTTCCTCTTGTACAGCTTTCTAAGTGCAAAGTCTGTTTACAAATAGTTTAATACACATCCTTCTGGATCTTTTCAGATGGTTACCAGTCTGTATCTCACACGCTTATGTGCAGAATATATGTATGTTTCTAATCACAATACAAGTATGTGTTTTTCATAATTACAGTGGCAGAGTGAAAACCTATTAATAAAATTTTCTTTTATCCTGTTTTTTAGTTAAAAATTTAAATTGCTTTTATACATGCTATGCTGACTAGTTTTATGTCAACTTGACAAAAGCTAAAGGCATCAGAGAGGAGGGAAACTCGATTAAGAAAATACCTTTATAAGATCTAGCTATAGGAAAGCCTGTAGGGCATTTTTAATTAATGATTGACGTAGGAGGGGAGGACCCAGTCCATTGTGGTAAGGTCTATTTCTGAGATGGCAGTCCTGGACTGTATAAGAAAGAAGGATGAGCAAGCTTTGGAGAGCAAGCCAGTAAGCAGCATCCCTCCATGGCCTCTGCATCAGCTCCCGCCTTCAGGTTCCTCCCTTGTTTGAGTTCCTGTCCTGACTTCTGTAGGCTGAAATTTCTGGCCTGTCTGGCCCAAGGTCCAGACCTGCAGTTCCTCAAGTGCTTAGCCCCAAGTAACCACACAAAGGCTTATATTAGTTACAAGCTATTTAGCTTATTGCTTAGGCTCATTACTTGCTAGCTCTTCCAATTTATCCCATTTTCATTAATCTGTGTATTGCCACGTGACTCATGGTTTACGTGTGTTTCTTTGTATCTTGTTTTCTTGGGTGGCAGCTCATAGCATCTGTGTGTGACTCTCTACTCCTTCCCCTTTATCTGTTGTTTGGATTTCTTGCCTGCCTCTAAGCTGGCTTGCCATAGGCCAAAACAGCCTCTTTATTAACTAGTGGTAGTCACAGCATACAGAAAGACATCCCACATCACTTCCCTTTTTTGTCTAATCAAAAAGGAAGGTTCAATTTCAAAATAGAAAAATTATATATAACAAAACAGTTACCAAGCAAGAGTTATGTTTAAAATATCTAGTCTATTTGTATTTAAAGAAAATATTCTATCATCTAACTTATTCTTGTGTGTGGTGAGATATTGTATACTTAATAAAAACAGCCTGGAATGTCAGAGAACAGAATCACCCACAGTCAAGCCATGAAGGTCAGAGAGGAGTGATCTACCCATTTAGATGACCAAGTGGTGACTCACACCTTTAGTCACAACACACGGGATGACTGAGTGGTGACACTTGTTTTTAATCTCATCGCTCAGGACACAGAGATCTTTTTAGACTTCTGTGATTTAGATTTAATAGCCAAGCAATAGTAGCTCACATCTTTAATCCTAACTCCAGGATTATGATACAGAGTAGAACTGGGAAATGAAACAATTGGGCAGGAAAGATATTTAAAGCAGGAGAAGGCAGGGAGTTTCATTCATTCTGTGGAAGCGACCAGTCAGATTGGAGGACCTTTGAAGATAACATTTACCCTGTTCGGTCTGAGAAGTCAGCTGGGTGAGAATTGACTGTGGTCTGTTTCCTCTTTCTGATATTCTAACTTTTTCCCAATATCTGGCTCAAATATTTTATTATATGCTAACTAAAGTCTGTGCAATACTTGTGAGTCCAAAGTTTCAAATCTAATTTATCTTTTATTATAACTAAGGAAACTATAGTTAAAACTATCTGATCTTCAACTCCATAAAAGACCATAGAAGGATATAATATTACCTGAGGAAACAGAAAAGTGCATCGCATGCAACCTCCAAATTCTGGAAATGACAGAGACATCTGGCTAACTGGACAGTCACCCTAAGTTCCTTTTTAATGTTGAGCCATCCATCTTCAGTCTACAAGCCTAGAGTCTCTGGCATATCTTTCATTGAAGCAGGAAATTTGAAGGACTGCTCCACCCATTCTGGCATAGTTTGTCAGTTGCATCTTCCTGTGTCTTGCAGAATTGTATGGCAGTTTTTGTGAAGCAGGAACCTGAAGGGCCATCTTGGCTTGATCTGGCAAAGTTCCAGAGGTCACTTTTCTATGAGTCCTGCATGTTCAGTTTATACAGCATACTGTCAAGACAGCAAGGCAAGAACAATCTCTTGCCTAGTAGCCAAATTTTGCCCCAAAGAAAGTAAACTCCACATGGAGTTTCTTCAATGCCCATCATTCTCTTGAAATAGATTGGTGCTGTCAGGAAAAGGCATGTCTCACTATCCAGAAGGTCTAAGTTTTTAAAACACTTTACATGCCATATTCTATATATAGGTCTTTGAAATGTTTGAAGATTACTGATCTAATTAAAATATATCTTCGTATATCTAAAATCCTAAGTTTGATTATCATATATGATTAACTATTAATCTGTATTCCTTAATCATACATTGCAATTTTAAATGAGTCACATGAGCATAATACCTTAAACAAGAGTAGTCATATACATAAAGTATAATAAAAATTGACCTTAAATTTATATCAATAAACTAAAATCCATACAAATGTAAAGTATTTTGAGATTAACAGTTAATTTTTGGATTAAAATAGTTATAATAACCAATTATTTTTAATCATTTCTATATCACACTCCCTCTTTTTTTTTCCTGGAAAGAGATTTACTATAATTATTAACAATTTATAATGAAAACAAATATTTATAAAGAATATTTTGGGAATTTGGGCATAGCTTTCCATGTCTACTTCCTGCCTATTGGGGTCACTGGCAATCTTATGGTGGTCCTGCAGCTGGATCATTTTAGTTGGCAGCCTTGAAGCTGATGTGGCCATCTCTTCCCATCAGGTTTTTCATGGGGTCTTCCTCCATCAAACCTGGTTTCATTTAACCCAGAATAAATCTACAACCTGTCCAGCCTGAGGTCCAGACCTGAAGTTTTGCAACTGCTTAGCCCCAAATAATCATTCAAAGGCTTATATTAGTTATAAACTATTTGGGTTATGGATCAGTCTCATTACTTATGAGCTTTTTCAATTTAACTCAACCCATTTTCATTAACCTGTGTATTGCCACATGGCATGTGGTTCACCATGGTTTCTTTACATTTGCTTCCTTAGGCAGAAGCTTGCAGTGTTTCTGGGTGACTCCCTCTGTCCTTCCCCTTTAGCTATGCTTAGATTTCCTGCCTATCTCTATGCTGGCTGCTATAGGTCAAAAAGCCTCTTTATTAACCAATGGAATTCACAACATACAGAAAGACATCCCACATCAAACTTTATTGTAGGAATTAATTACCTGCAATTGATTATATAAAAGGATTAATATGTATTAGAGGGTTATTAAACACTCACTGATATAAGATTGAAGCTTTGGGGAATTTTTGGACGGTTGAAATTTCTCATGCGGCAATGGCAGTGATCCTCCCTCCGAGAGCACAGGAACCAACAGGAGGGCTAGCCACGCCCTACAGGGGCCTGTAAACTTCAAAGCCCCGCCTAGATTTTGGTCAAAAGTACCTGAACCCACTACATCTCTCACTTTTGTCTAAATAAAAAAGTTCTAAGCCTAAGATTAAGACTATATATAGAAATAATTATAAGGTGATATCTAAGAGAGGGAAAAGGCAAATCATAAACAAGACCAAACTAAAACTACACACAGAAAACATAAAGTATATCTTAAGTGTCTAGAATATTGGCAAGTGGCAATGTACAGAGATTATTTTAAGGCTGTTTAACTTGAATAATATGAATCTAAATCCTGTGTGTTTTTAGCTTAGATGTGAGATGGAACTACTTTAGCTATCTAGGTGACCTGAGAAGGAAAATATGTTATCTCAATGAGCTGAAAGCACTTCTAAAATATAGAAGGGACAGTGACCGTCAGCTGCCTGGACAGTCACCTATGGCTGTTTATTTTTTGTAGAGTTGGAGCATTTACTTTTTATGGCTATAGGCCTAGGACATCTAACAGATGTCCTTTTATCTTGTCTTGGCAGGTTTTAGCAGGTTTTATTTTTTAAGAAAGACAATCATATAAACATTAAACAAAGGTAAATGTATAATGCAGAATAACAATAATATCTTAAATATATCATTATATAGAATATCTAAACAGGTATACAAAGCATCTTAGACAGAGATAATATATATATGCATATAATTATTAGTAAAATTAAACAGAGGTAGAAATTGCATAGTGAAAATGATAACAATATGCTTAATATGTATTAATTTGCAAAATATTTTAAACAGAGCATGTGAAAAATGTGGTAATTACAGATTTAATTCTTTATCAATATACAAATTACCTTAGACATATAAAATAATTTCAGATTTTAATTTGTATCAATATATAAATTATCTCAAGCAGACATAAAATAATTTAACATTTGTATCAATATATAAGAACTTATATCAACATAACTTGTCTAAGGCTCATTGTTGACTAATAATTGTTTACAGGTAGATACAAGAATATACATATATCTTTCCTATCTACTCTTCTTTCTCTTGCAGAAATATTCACTTGCAATATAAAGGATTAATATTTATTGAGGGGTATATAAACACTCACGATATAAATTGAACTTTAAGACAATTCTTGGAGAGTGGACCTGTCCCACGGTGGGCTGCTGATCCACTCCCTGAGAATGCAGGAACAAAACAGGAAGGAAGGTCAGTGTTCCCCGGCTCTCAATCGATTCTGGCCACACCTTGTAAAGGTCCTGATACTCAGGAGCTATGCTCTAAGCTTCCCTAAATAAAGCCTGAATCCCACAACACCTTTCTATTTCTAAAATGGGATTTTTGAGTTTATATTACTGCTTTTTCTTTAACCAAAATATAACTTATAACCACCTTAGTAGAATGATAATTATTTATAACCCTTAGAGGACAAATTGGGAGAGGGGAGTAGGTTTTTATAGGGTTGGTTTTTGTTGACTCATGGGCAACAGTATCTCTGTGGGGACATGTGAAAACTATCAGTGGTTGGGTCACAACAAAATAACTGTAAACATTTATAGCTGGTCTCAGAGTACTGGGTAAGGCCATCTGGAATTTTTGTTAGAGATTAATATAATTGATAATTATAGAAAGCTATCTTGCAACTGTCTTTGAATAGTCTGTATTTTAAAAATAGTCATTGAATGGCATACACCAGGTGTTTTTTGTTTTTTGTTATCACAGACCAGGTAGAATCACTGTGGTAGGGCTTCATTTTTTTTCTTTTTTGGGGGGACATGGAGATTGAGATCTAAGAGCACAGGAGTGAACAGGCAGGGCAGGCACTGTGCAGCTGGACCTCAAAAGGGAATGTCCTACAGGGGTCTTTAAACTTCGAAGCCACACTTAGGTCTTGCTTAAAAGTGTCTGAACCCTCTATAAAACTCCCTTCAGCAATAAACTCTAATATGGGAGAGTAAGCAAAACAAACACGTTCCTCTCTGTGCTGCTTCTGGTCATGGAATTTCATTATAGCGAAGAAACACTAAGAATAGGTTACTTCTCCCCTCCCATCTCACTGCTGTCTACACACACTTATTTCATGTTCATGTCTATTAATTTTGTTTTGTGACACACTGAGTTCAACCATGGCAGTGTGTGGCCTTGGGTTGGGAGCTATCCACTGGAGATTGTGGGGTCAGCAGTGGGTATGCAGTTGAAGACAGTGATTGCCCCTCCCCCAGAATCTATCAACAGCCAATAGTTCAGGGGTAGAGGGGAGAGCCCCATGGGCCACCCCTCCATCACCGGTCGTTGACATAGCTGGTTTTGTGGGGCATTCTGCAGAGTTATTGTGAGCTGACAATTGTGGTGATGGTATGGAGTCTTGAGAGTGATATTTTATAGTTCTTCATCCTATTTTCTATAAATCCCAAGTCAGCAGGGATGCTTTGAGGGCTCCCTTTGTGTTTACATCATTGTTGGTACTAAGTGCTACAGTGCACATCTGGACACGCATCTCCTCCTGGGTGTTCTCTTATGTATCCTGAAGAGGGGTTGTGGGCTCTGAGTGTTTATATTTCTTCCTCTTAATGAATGTTCCCAGATTGTCCTCTAAATTTACGCCTTTATCAGCAATTCTCAAGATGTATTCTCGCAGGTCCTGCTCACAGTACTGTTACTCCACTGTCATTTTTTGTCAGTCTGATGGGTCTGAAGTGATGCTGTTTTTTGTTACTTCAGCCTCCATTTCCTGTTAGTAAATTCAGAAAATGGTTATGCATATGTGTTGGCCATTTGGTTTTCTTGTCTATGAATTGTCTATATTTGTTGTTCATATCTTAGGTTGTCAGTTTTTTTGTTAATTTGTAGAGTGCTCTTCATATAATGATAGCTTTTAAAGCCTGATCTGTCATTACACATTGCAAACATGTCTTCTGAATCCACCGCTTGTTTAATATCTTTACATATACTATCTTCTGCTATGCAACAGATATTTGTTAGCATCTATCTGGGTCTTTCCCAGACATGCCAGTTACTAACAATAGTATTTTAGTATCTTTTTAGTTACCACTATTACCCAGTGGTTCTCATCTTGTGAGTCATGATCCCTTTGGGGGTCAAATGATCCTTTTACAGAGATCACATATAAGATATCCTACATATCATATATTTAAATTATTATTCATAACAGTAGCATAATTACAGTTATGAAGTAGTAATGAAAATAATTTTATGGTTGGTGATCACCACAACATGAAGAACTGTATTAATGGGTCGTGGCATCAGGAAGTTTGAGAACCACCACTCTAGCCCATTTGCTTATATTTGCTTGGTATCTGACATGAGATACACTAACTATTCTGACTCTCTTAGAATAGATGTTCATCCCAGAGCTGATGTTGATAATCTTTTTTATCTATCTCTTTTTTCTCTTCCTGATTAAGTTACACTCTGGTCATGTGTCAAATTCTCACATATATATCATCTTGCTTGCTGATTCCCCTCAGCTTCTATGGATCTACTTTTATGTATTTCATTAGCCTTGTGGGATATCCTAATACTTGGTTTGAATTGATTATTCTTTTAATTTTGTTTCAGGTTCATCATATATATTTTCATTTCATATAACTTTTAAACTTCAGAACATATTTTATTATTATAATATACTTTAATCATTTCAAGGATTGATAAAACTATTATTATATGAAACCAAGCAGTAATAGCATTCTCCCAGGAGTGGTCTTACACACATACATACAACTGTGCAGTTATAAAAGAGTATGTGAATACATTCTTATATTAAGGAGATTGGTTTTATATTAATTTATCATATTGAGGTCTCCTTTTATAAGATCCATAGATTTCATAAATCTTGTGCCTTTATTATTTTAATTTACATCATTATTTTAAAGAAAATATTTTCTTTTTCCCTTTTGGTGTATGTTACCAGCAAAAGAAAAATTTATTGATTCTGAGGGCTGAATTTGTATTTACACATTCCATCAAATGACTTTTATAAGTATTAATGGTTTTTCTCTTTTTAAACTCCTTGGATTTCTTACTAAAGACAGTTGTATTTCTTAATTTCTGGCATTTATACCAATTGTTAAATTTCCTGATCCTGTTGTTTTCAGTAGACTTCCAAAATTCAAATACAGTAAGTCTTAGCCATAAACACAGTAACTATGAGATATTTCCCACCTTCTGGAAGTCATTGATGTGGTTTCTCTTTATGCATACTTACCTTTTTATAACATCACATGATTGGGATCTTGTGTATGTGTCTTTTGATCTAGCAGCTAGACTTGAGCTTCTCTCATCCAGCAGGATAGATTTATGATCCAGTCATGCTGTGGAGTGGGTCACCCAAGTGGTATACTCCACGCCAAGTGTACCACCTATTGTTTATTCTTTTCTTGTTGAATGACTGTCTGGCTGTTTGGGGGCTCTGTGTGGTGATAAATAAAACTTCTATAAATATTGATCCACACATGTCTATAAGAACTTAGAGTTCTTATTTTAGTTAGTTCTTTGAGAATTTTGTACAGTGTATTTTGATCATATTCCCCATCCCTTCCTACCTCTTCCCAGACCTGTGACCCGTTGTCTTTCTGCTCAACTTTGTATCCTTCTCATCAAAGCATATTTTAATGCCTGAATATTCTTGATGTATGATCTGCTTCTGGAACATAGCTGACATATCAGGAGTTACACTCTTAGAGAAACTAACATTTCTTCTTTCAGCAACTAATAATTATTTCAACTTTTTACTTCTCATTAAAAAATAAAACTTGGGAGTTAGATATTAGATAAATAAACCTGAGAAATCCACAGAGCCGTGGAGAAATAATCACCCACTCTCTTCTCCACCTTTCCTCTAGAAAAAGACGTGCATCTCCTTAGGCCCTGTCTCCTTCCTTCTGTGTGTCCTTCTAATTTTCTCTCAGGCCACTAGAAAACTATGGTCCACTATGAGCAGCTTAGTATGGACTCTACCCTTCAAAACAAGGCCCAACTTCATTGACAGTATTTGAGCAGCAACACAAACAAATCTCCCACAACATCTCCCCCCTTTTGTCTTAATAAAAAGGGAAGGTTTTAACTTTAACATAGTAAGAACAATTGTCAGGTAAGAGGTACCTTCACAATGACAGTCAATTAATATTTGATAAATCCAAATACTCTATTCTATCATAACTATAGAAAACTGTAACTATAACTATCTTATCTGTAACTTCATGGAAGACCTAAGAAGGATATCTTATTACATGATTAAACAGAAAGTGCAAATCAGGCAACTTCAAAAACTCAAAAATGACAGAGACATCTGACTGTCTGGACTGCTAAGGTTTGAAAGCATTTTGGGGGGCATCTATCTTTAGCTTACAGACCTAGAATATCTGTTAGATTTTTTTTTATGAAGGAACTTTGAAGGTCTCTTCTACCATGTCTTGACAAAGATTGTAATTACCTTCTTTTGTGCCCTGCTTGTTCAATTTGGAAACCATACTGATAACAACTGAGGCAAAGGCAGGTCCCCCCCCCCCAGTGGCTAACTTTTCCACAATGAAAGCAAACTTCATATGGAGTTTTTTTTCATGTCCATAATTCTCTTTTGAAGTAAATTGGTGTCACCAGGAGCAAATGTGTCTGTCATGAAAAGACTTATGTTTTTAAAACATTTTAGTATCGTGTTCTCTAAGTCTCTGCAGTGTTTGAAAACCATATATTTATTTAAAATATGTTTGACCTTGAAAATATATTTAACATGGCTATAAGTTTGTTATAGATTACTATTAACTTGTCTTTTTATTATTCTTAATAGTTTTCAAGGACTAGAGCTTTACATTTTAAAATGAGCTGTTTAAATACAATACATTAAACAAGAATTAAATATAAATAATGCATAACAAAAGACCTTAAATATTAAAAATATTTTAAGCAAGAGCAGAAATACATGTAATAAAATAAAAATAACCTTAAATTTGTATAATATACAAAAATCCATACCAATGTAAACTATTTGAGACAGGTAGTTGCCTTATTAATTTGAAAGTAGATTTGATAATATACACTTTCATACTATCATTTCTGTGTATTCTCTCTCTCTTTTTTTTTCAGAATGAGATTCCTGAATCTAATCCCCTTTGTTTAGTTTCCTCCCTGGCCATGGCCAACAACAACTTGTAATCAATCCCCCTAAATGATGACAAACATCTACAAAATGACCAAAACCCACGAATCCCCTTGAGAATGTGGGCATCATGTTCTTAAAATTACTTTCTGTTGTCTGGGGGTGATGTCATCTTTATGGGACCTAGAAAGATTTGAGATAAAGATCTGGGAGAGCTAGCTGATATCCAGTCTCAGTGAGTTGGGAAAAGTGCAGGGCTTATCTGAAGTCCTGGATGAGGACTGGAAGAGAGGCTGGACCATCTCAGATAACCACTTTCAAGTTGTCCTGAGCAGTTTATAGTCCAAAGCTGATATGATATTTGGGTGGTGTTTGCCAGCTTAGTGATATTACCATAGTCAGTTGGAATTATTGTTGTGGGCCCCATCATCATTTTAGAGATTTCAAAAGTTGCTGTTAGGAATGGTAATTGTTCACTCAAGAAAACTTAAACATTTCAAATGTCATATGCCTGCCACAGATCTCAGAGAGAGTAAAGGACCACAATCTGTTACTACACCTGGGAAACACAACCTTAATTATTAATTACTTGCTTCAGACTCAAGCCCAAAAGCACTTATAGGAAGCTAGATAAAGCCTATTTTTAGAGTTAGTTAGTACTCTTATATGAACATTAACATCATGACAAAATGTTTAAATATATATATATATACATACATATCTAATAAAGTTTGAGATAATATTTATACTGTAAGAAAAGATTTTAAAAGTCAAAATAAATCCAAGGGAATGAGATTACTGACAATGTAATAGTTTCTAGATTTTGGTTCTTTTCTGCCAAGGCGGTACTTTTGACATGAGACAGAGACTTTGGATTTTCCTTTAACAAGCATGCTTGGCTTTATAGAACCCAAGATCCATGCACCAACTCCAAAGCCAGCTTTAATTTTTAATTGAGTTGGGACTACACAAAGACCATTTGCCATATATGTCTGTAGAGAACAACAGAAACAAACATTCAGGAAGACTTATTTTTTTTTTATGTTGGGAATATATTACATCATTAAGCCAATTCACTTTTTTGGGGGGGGGGATTTTCTCTGAATTATTTATCCTCTTCTTCAGATGTCCCATTTGGCCCAGGGTCTTTGGAGTTTTAGTTGGATACTTTTATTCTCTTGGAGAGACAAAAACAAAATCTTTCCCTACCTCTAACTTTAGGGAGTTTCCTTTCTGGCAGGTTATGTCTGATCAAATGGAGGGCATTTATTAGTTTTACAAGTCAGTTTAGCTTTAATGGCCACACTGCTTGATGAACTGTCACCTCTCCTAATTAAGAAGTCTCTTCTACTCTAATATAATCTATCAATATTGATGGTATCAATGACTTTTCTTCTCCCATGGAAACAAAAGAAAAACTTCTTTCCCAACATAACACATATCCTGGTTTCTGTTCTGAGGCCAACACATCTTTAAGGTATACTGGCTGATCTGATTTAATTCTGTAGGTTTTTCTATTATCCAGTGTTTCTCTGCAGCTGTCATTCCTTTATTATTAGGATTTAAAATTGAAAGTTAATAGAATGTTGTGTAATCAATCTCTGGGAGTCTTTGTTACTCATTTCTTTTTATTAAACATATCTTTTCAAGTGCAATCAGATCTTTCTCTATCTGCTTGTCCTATAGGATTGTGTAGTATTTCTTTAGTATGCTTTATATTGTAATATAAAAAAATTGTTTTATTTTACTAGAGACATATCCTGGAGAATTGTCAGTCTTAATATGTAAAAGTAACCTCATGATGGCCATTAACTTTTAATAAATATGTAATTACAGGATCAACCTTTTCAGAACTCAAAGCAGTTGCCTATTGAAATCTTGAATATATATCTGTAGTATGGTGCACATAATTTAATTTTACAAAACTCTGCAAAAAGAACGGGACCCCAAGATCTCAGCAGCCTTTTATGAATGGAGTTGGCCACTCTCCCTTCAGGAGTCCGGGACCCTAGATAAGTGTCTTTGGACCTTATCAGCTGACACCTGAATCCCACCACAGTTACCTTGCTTGTTCCTTGTTGGTTTTCATCCATTATCCCAATGCCATCCTTTTGCACACTTCAAAGGGCTGAGGCCTTCTGTTTGGATTATCTGTAGAAATAGGAATCTCGTGCCTATAATTCTTTTCAAATGACCTTGTTTACCATAATTAAAACATCTGACATTTTTATTTTTTAATTCCTAGATATTACTTTTCTTTTTATCAAGGCAACATTGTCATTGTCAGATCTATTATCAGCCATATTTCTGATCCATTCATCCATTGGTGCCAATCTTTTCTTTAAAGGCCTAATCACCCCATTTGCATTCTGAGTTAGTGTTTTTAAAAGCCAAGGATTCAATTAATATTTGTCTAATTTCTGGGTCTGCTGTCACTCTATTTATAGCTGAAGTCAATCTTTGTTAAAAAAAATTACTGATTCTTTGGGATTTGTATAATTTTAATAATTGACTCAGTCTTCTTTTCTGATTCTCTAACAATGTCCCAGGTATTCAAAGGTGCTATACTGCATAGTACCAAGGTATGATCTTCAAATGTAGACTGTCTTTGCAAATCAGCATACTGGACTTCACCAAGAAACCAATCTTGGGAAATTTCCATATCTCTAGCTTTCTTTCATGATCCTTGCTTCCTCTTGCCATAATGTTTTACATTATAAATGAGGGACAGTTTCCAACATTGATGTAACTAACTTTCTAGTCTTGAGGATAGTTCTGTTCAGAGTTTTCTATGAATTTAACATCTGTTTCATGTAGGGTGAATGCATACCATATGAATGACTGATTCTTTACGTCACAATAAATTTAAAACTTCTTCAGGATTCTAGTCAACTTCTATATAGCCTTGGGGATGCCTGTCATCTCGTGGTTGTTCTTATATTGTAACTGGATAAAGTAAAGTTAATTTTCTAATAACTTTGAGCTGTTCCTCTTCAATTTCATAATACAATGGTTCAGTGGATTCTGCTCTAAATTGCTCTGTGTCTGAATATTTTTATTATTATCATAAGTAAGGCTTGTATCTATCAATAACATTTTCATTATTTTTCCAAGGCTTGTATCTTATCAATCAAATTTTTGTTAGTAAGTCTTTTTAAGGCTTGTATCTTATTAGTCAAATTTTCATTAGTAAATTTTTCTAACGCCTACATTTCATCAATAATAAATCCTTCTAAGGTTTGTATTGTATCCATTATGCTATCATGTTTGACCTAGTTATCAAATATTTTTAAGGATAAAACATAAAATACCATACTCATTAATTAAAATTGGTATGATGTCAAACCCAGCTAACTGATTTATCCCCTCATTTTTTTTTATCCATTTACAAGCCACCCATAGTAGCACTAAACAGGGTCTTAACTGTGTGCATTGTGATATTTATGATTCTTAACATGGGAACCCACCCCTTTTAAAATCTAATTTATTTTGTAAGAATTACCAGGTCTTTCACCAGCCAATAGCATTTTGCAGCGTAATGCCCTGAGATGTGCTAACTACATGTCTGGGCTCAGGTTTACTGTGGTTGCTTAGATCTTGTGCAAAGAAGGGAGGTGAGCTGTAGGCAAACTGGTAGGAGAAACCCATGAAGCTGGGACATAAATGACGAAGGGGACTGAGCCACCTGCCTTGAACCATGGGAGGGCAGCTGCCCAGAGTGGCTGTTGCTGCACAGGCGAGCACAGGATGCAGTGTTTGGGAAGACAGAACCACCTGTAATGAATAGCAGAGGCTCTGAACTACTTTGGTGTGATCTAAGGCCCCATACTGGGTGCTTGATATTGTAACTTCTTTTATTGCTTATTTAAAAAATACAACCTGGGAGTTAAATATTAGGGAAATAAACCTGAGAGATCCACAGAGTCACAGAGACATGATTTCCCACTCTCTACCTTTCCTTCCCTAAAAGGATCAGGTAAATCCTTAGGTCTCTTCTCCTTCCTCCTGTGTGTTCCTCTATCTTCCTCTCAGCTTTTCAGAAAACTCTATGGTCCATTCCATTGCTTAGTGTAGATTCTGCAGTTTGAACCAAGGTCTTCATTGGCAGTCTTAGGGCAGCAACAGAAACAAATCTCTCACAACCATAATTACCAATAACTCCTTGGATAGAAGGTAGAATTTTAAATGTAACTTCCCCCTCCACATGCTAGGATCTCATCTGGCTTAAGCTTGAACACACTTAAACAGGTCTTGTGCATTCTGTGCCGACCACTATGAGTTCATAGATGCTGCTTCCCTGGATTGTCTAGAAGACATGGCTTCATTATTCTTCCATCACTTCTGGCTCTTACACTCTTTCTATACTTTCTTCTGCAATAATTAATGATGGTTTAGAGAGAGGAGTGTGGTCCATTTGGGGATGACCATTTTTCAAGTCACTTATCCTCTGGACTTTGTCCTATTTTGGTATCCATGTTAGTGAGCATATATTGCAAACAAAAGCTTCTCTGATGATGGATGAGAGGTGCCTTAATCTACAGGTATAATGATGACATCAGGAGTTTGTTTAATAATATGTCCATTCATCTGAATAATAGTAGTAGGTTCTCTCCTAGGGTCTTGATCTATCCAGCCATAGGATATTTGCCCACTAACAATACCAGGAGTGGGTTTCATCTCACAGATCAAGACTTAAATCCAGTCATAAAGTGGTCATTCCCATGATATTCATGCCACCATTACACCAGTGGACATATTTAGCCTGGATAGTCTTTCCTGTAGCCCACAGGGTTCACAGATAGGATTAATTCCCTTTTCCTCTAATAGTGTGCAGAAAACTTTCCATCACTATTTCTAGCCAGTGGGGATGAAGCGTCCTGGTCAGGCACAACTCAATTTCTCTATATTCTATGGGAAATGTTTTTTTTTTTAATTCTTTGATTTAAAAAAAATTCTGTTGTTGAATTTGTGTGGGAGTATTGGTGTATGTATGCTATGTTGTTTGCCTTTCCTTCCCTTGCTACCTTGAGGTAGAGTCTTTTTTTTGTGCCTCTGAGCTATCTCACCAGATCAAGGACTTTATTTCTAAACTTATTTATATAGATACTTAGAAGTAGGATTGCTGGGTGTCTACAGTAAGTATACCATTCACTTTCTTTTCAGAGGTAGATTATTTTCTAACATGGCCATATATTCTGAGTCCCTCCTTCTCTGTATCCTCATCACCTTTTGACATAATGATTCTTTGATCTTCAAGAATTCCTGTGTATTCTGAACACTTAACCTTGTTTTGGTATGCATAGAGTGAGTATTCTTTTTCTCACCCACTGATTGTCTATTCATTTTTATCAGTATTGCTTAATAAGCATAAGGCTTTCATCTTCATGAATTCCAATTTATCTACTTTTATCGTTACTATTCTGTGCACTGTGTAAGAAACTTGTCTGCTTCAAGATTGTGATGATATTCTTTAAAGATTTTTTTCTACAAAAATATATCATTTAGCTTTAATCTTTAAGTTTGTTTTAAAGTTTAAATTTATTTTGGATAGCTATATTTATTTCCACATGGATACTCTGTGCTGGAAGTATTGGTTGCAAAGATACTCTTTCTCATTGGGATGGTTAGGTAAGACTATAGCTGGACCTTCTCTTTTGCTCCACGGATCCAGTTTCCACTTTGCGTCAGCCTTCCAACTTGGTCCTTCTTTTTCAGGGTCATTTCAAATGCATTTTAGAACCAGATTATCTGTTTCTTCAAAATTCCCACCTGGATTTTGAATTTTATTGTCATAGCTAAAGATAAATTTGGGGAGAATTTTCTCTGATAGAATTGACTCCTACAGTGTTGACCATGCTTCAGATCTCCACTTACCAAATATTCAGTTCTGCCCTTTATTCAATATACAAAGTTTCTGAGCATGCCTATTCCAGTTTATCTCTCAGTGTTTGGTGTGGCTTGATGAATGCAGAAACATCACCCCCTTAACTTCATTTCCTAGTTGTTTGCTCCTAATACATATGAGCTGACTTGACTTTGAACCTTGACTTGGGTACATTCACCTCTTTGTTTTAATATTTCCTTTTGTACACTCCTTACGATTTTCCGAAAGACCATCTGGAATAAAGAGCATCTTCCTGTCCTGAGTTCCTTTCAGTCTTTTTTTTTTCCTGCCTTTTGACTTTTCCAGGTCTTAGGTTCCACATTATATTAATGAGAATGGACATCCTGGCATCAGATGGGCAAAGCATGGCGTGAGAGACAAGCTCCTGAAAGGCATGAGGCCCCAGGTTTAATACCCAGGACCACAGTAGGTAAAGGCAGTAGAGTTAATCATCACTATTTCAGCATTATTAATACTGTTAGCCCCAGGGTTTTTTATTGTTTTAATTTTTGCTAGCCAACTTCTATCAGATCTATAAAGCTACTGGGAGATCTTCCCCTTAATTATGAATGAGCATAGAATTTTATTAGATGAATTTTCTGTATCCCTGTAATAATCACATGGTCTGCATTTTTCCTCTATTACTTTAATCTGGTGAACATGCTGATTGATTTCCAAATGGGAAGCATATGTCACGGTTATGAGATCTTTTCCTATATTTATGCATTTGAATCACTGCTTTAAAGGATTAGTATGTCAAAGTTCATGTAGCATATGTTTTTTTTCTTGTCCCTCCTTCCTTCCCTCCTCCTCCTTCTGCCCCTTCTTTTCTCTTTCCTTTATTCTATGATTTTCCCCTTCCTTTCTCTTTGGTTTTTGCTACACCATGGCTAGAGGTTGAGATTAGGATTAGAGTGATCTCTCTCTCTCTCTCTCTCTCTCTCTCTCTCTCTCTCTCTCTCTCTCTCCCTTCCTTTCTCTCTCTCTCTGTTATGGTGTGTGTGTGTGTGTGTGTGTGTGTGTGTGTGTGTGTGTGTGTGTCTGTGTCTGTGTCTGTGTGCATGTACACATCACATCAGTTTTTCCCACTTTACTTTTTAGAGACTGAGTTTCTCACTAGTCCTGGAGCTTATTCAGTTGCTTAGGCTGGCTTTCCAGTGTCTCTGCCTCACCAGCACTGGGGTTGTAAGCTCTGGCTGGCACCCATGACTTTGGTGAGTTGAACTCAGGTTCTTGTGCTTGTGGTGAGCCCCTTATTGACGGAGGCATCACCCGACCTTAGACTGACTTCTTAAGCTGTGTCAGAACAGTCCCCTTTCCTTTATTTTTTATCCTATTGACATCTTTGCTAGACTCTGTCTAGCAAAGCCTAAATCTCTCTGAGCCTAAATCTTTTGGTGTATGGGAAAGTTAGGAACTAAGAGCATAGATATATAGCAGTTAATGTTACTACAATACCATAAGTGAATGCAGCAATGCAGTTGCTATGACACTATTTCCATGTTAGTGTTAATAATTTATTTTATTCAGGGAATTTATCAGTTTCATCTAAGCCACTGAATTTATTGATATATCTTCTTAAAAACATGTCCTTGGTATATTTTTTACTGCTTATAGGATCTGAAGTGTTCTCTTCTATTACTGATAAGGGCCATGATTTTTTTTTTCTTTTTCTTTTGTTTGCCTGTCTATATATGTCTGTCTGTCTGTCTACCTGTCTAACTCAAGGTTCTATAAGGTAACTGTGTGCTCAGGGATACAGATTTTTCTTTTTCTAAGATGCAAGGGGAATTTTCCCTGTTCCTCATCCCTCAACATGACGGGACTCGATCTGCTCAACTCTGAGACCTTCAGAGAGACCATGTCTCCCTGCAGTGACATCACAGACCCACTGACCACACGATCCAAGTGTCTTGGAGGCCAGTCTTTCTTAGACTGCTTCTCATTCAGTTCCTTGCCCTTGCTGTCCTCTGAGCTTGGGGACTCCAGGTATTGGAGGTCTCACCCTTGTGCCCTCCACACGCCTTGCCTGCGGCTCCATCAGTCTTGGAACCCTTAGGATAGATGGTTGCAGTAATAGCAAATCATGGGTGCAAGTTCCAGTGTTAAGGAGACAACTCTTTTCATGTCAGGGCTCAAACTTTATTCTCTTTACTTTATAATATGGCAGAAAAGCTTTGGAATTATTTAATCTATTACATCTCATTTATTTCCAGTAATTAGAAAAAAGACATAAAAATCAAATCAATTGACTTCATATCTAACACAAGGGACCCTAAGCCTTAAAGCCGTGGTTGCTGGCAACAGTTACCAGTCTAAAGGTAGGACCATCTGAAGTCAACTCCTCATTGTGTTCCCTTTAAAATTATCACTGAAAATTCTAAGAAATGTTCATTCTGAACACATCTGATTCCTCTTACTCTCTCTCCATTAAAGAAGATTATTATGGGAATGATATCTAGAGAGGCTTTATCAATATGTTTTGATCATTTTTTGTTGTTGTTGCCATGGGAACAATTATACTTTCAAAAGGGTAGAAATTAGGTTGGGCATATAATGCTGAAGAAATAAAAAGATGCAGGCTGTTTGTGCCTGAAGGAGAATGAGACATAAATCAGCAATTTGGTGTTTTGTCTTTACCACTGTCTGTGAGGACACGGCATCTAATCTGGATTCATTTGTGTGAGCTGCCAACCCACTGAAGCCAACAAGAGTGTCATTTTGTGTCCTGATTGGTCTTTAAACTTTCTCAACCACACCAGATTTTCACTTACACAATTCTAACCTGAAGATCCTCATGTTTAACAAGTTAACAAATGACCAGGCTGCAGCCCCTTTTTACAAATAGAGGCAGTTTTACCTTCCAGATTCACATCACAGGCTGTTCTGGGCTATATGTCAGTTTCCTGAGTTTCCACTTGGGAGATTGCATTGTTCAAGGTGTCCAGGGAAAAGGTTCTTCTACTGGTGAGCATCATGTCATGCTCCCAAGGTGTTGTGCTACTCAGCTCTGCAAGAATGTGACCAAATACCTAGAAGGGAACTTGGGAGGAAGAAAAGCACATTTCACCTCAAGGACATCAGCCCATAGTTCTTTGATCCAACACTTTGGACCTGTGGAAGCATCAGGTTATACAGGCTGGAGGAGGTCTGTTTATCATGTTGTTATTTGGAGGAAGGGGGGAAGGGCAAAGAGGCAAAGAGAGGAAATATGGAAGGGAGGGAGAGAGGAGAGAAGACTGACCTGCTAACATAAGGCCAATAGTCTTTCAGTTACAATGTTCTTTTTACCTGGACCTCCACCTGAAATTGCTGCCCATATACATTAAGGCACTCAAGACAATTCTTCAGTGGATGCTCATTGGTTAGGTAATGCTAAGTATCTCTAAACTGACATTTAAAACCAACCATCATAGATTACTTGGTGAAGTAACTGATATATGTATCTAATTAGTTGATTAATCAATTGCCATGGGTTGTCAAATTCAGAAAAAAAATAAACCTTGAAAGAGAAGGGCTACTAACAAATGCAATTTGATGGAGTTATACAAAAATAAGCCAGTAATTTGGGATTCCAGTTGGTCATAGTGATGTTGTGTTGATTAATATCTGGGTAAGTGTGTGTGTGTGTGTGTGTGTGTGTGTGTGTGTGTGTGTGTGTGTATGTGTGTGTGTGTGTGTGTGTGTTTGTGTGTGTGTGTTTACATTTACATGCATGTTTCTTGTGAATTGACAAGAATTTCTGTTGTGTGCATATGTATGTGTTGTGCATATTATCCCATATGTGGGCACAATGTACGTTTATTTGCATAGGTACATGTGCAGGTGTGTACCTATGCACACAGAAGCAAAACATTGGTAGTAGGTGTTTTCTTTGATCTCCCCTCACTTTTTATATTGAAGAATGTCTCTTTGTTCCTGAAATTCCGTCTCTGCCTTCCTCATGCTGAGAATGCAGGTGTGTTGCCATGCTCACCCAGCTTTGATGTGGGTCCTGGGGATCTGAACTCCAGTCCCCATGGTTACAAGCCACTTCACCTGCTGGGCCATCTTCCCAGGATCAAAAGTTTCTTTTTAAAAGATGATATTGAATATCAGTTTGGAATTGGCTAAACATGGAGGTAGTGACTTTTTTGTACTATCAATAAAACTGCTTTACTGGTCTCATACAAACCCCCCACACTGGACTGCATGATTTATCTATCTTGGCCTTTGTATCATTATCATGTCCCCATGTGGGATGCTGAAGGGATCTGATCTCTTTTCTGAATATTTCAATTTTCTATTGCAAAATAATCTTCAAGGATGATATTCCTGCTATTGTGCATTAGAAAGTAGCCTTGAGAGGAACCTTAGATGTAGACTTCTAAATGACATGTGTGTCTCTGATTTTTCCTAAATCCATATTAAAATAGCTCAAATTACACATTTTTTTTCCTTCCTCAAGTTAGTCAACTGCACCTTAAAGTTCTGTCCTTGAACCCTTTCTGAAAAAGAACGTCATTTTTTAAAATATTATATAGTTTGGCCCTGAATAAAAAGTAAGACATTGTCCTTGAATAGCTATTTAAAATGATCTGTATGTTTGTAATAGTTCTGGACTCTTACCTAGGAATGGAAATTTCTCTTCTGTTGCCCTGATTTTGTCTTGCTGTTGAGTAGGTCTGTGAGTGTGCTGGTGTGGGTATGCTGTGCATTCATCTCCCTATGGACAGTCAATCGCAGTAATTACTCTGTTGAAGGAGTTACTACTAACAAAACACAGGCATTTGTTATACTGTGCAAGCAACTCTAGAATGTACCTCTGGAATTCTACAGCTATCTGTGAAATAGAAGTATGTATTTAATAATTCAATAAGTCATGGAGAAGTATTAGCTACTATGAATTGGTTACAAAGGAGGAGTAATTCACGAATATTAAGCTATTCCTGCTTGTCAATCTAAGCCACAGCCAGGAAAATGGAGCCTGGTGGAGATTTCTTCTGCAACGACTTTAAATATCTGTCAACAAATGCTTATGGTATGGGACATGAAGTTTAAGAATGAGAAGAACTTTTTACTTTGTAGATATGAGCTGAGGCAGTTTTAGAAAGCATGTATTGGGGCTGGAGAGATGACTCAGCAGCTACAAGCACTTGCTTCTCTTGCAGAGGACCTGAGATCATTCTCAGCACCCACATGACAGCTCAGAATAGTTTGTAACTCAAGTTCCAGGAGGTTTGGTGCCCTCTTCTGGCCTCATGGGCACCAAGTGCCCATGTGGCACATTTACATACATGCAGGCAAACACTTCTACACATAAAATACAAATAAATAAATCCTTTTTTAAAAAGGGCATGTGTCATAGTAAAAAAAATCTTAAAAGAGTGAAATATAGACACTGTATATTCATTGATTTAAATTTAAAGGGAATCTCAGTTTAATATTTCCTGGTGTTACAGGAATGTGTAAGAATATGGAGCTAGGAAAGACCTTATTTTCTGATATAAATTACTCATCTGGTGCTTATCGTTCCAACTTTGAAACATCATGGACATCATCTCCCCAAAACTTTGTCTCTTAAATTCTTGAACATTGACAGTACCTAAGGCTTGTCAGTATATCTAACATTCAATAGTATACAAGTATGTACCACCATCAGCTGGGTGTCTGAGATCTTGCAGTTATTATCTGTGACTAGATCACTCTATATACTCACAGTGTTTTGGTTTCAGAGATAGAAGGACATACATTAATTCTTTATGAATATAAAACAGGTTGGCTGGGTAGATGGCTCTTTGGGCAAGAGTGCTTGCTTCATAGAGTTCTAATCCCCAGAACCAGCCTAAAAACTCTGGGCATGGCAGTACATGCCTATATTCCAACATTAAGTGGGGTTTTTGGGGGGCAGGGCATGGGAAGCAGACTAATCTCCAGGAGCTTGCCAGAATAGGCCAACTGGAAAGCTTTAGTTAAGTGAGAGACCCTGCCTGAAGGGAAAAAGCAGAGCATGACAGAGACATGATCCACAGATATCACTGCTCATGCACACAGTACGTACATATGCATATACCCACCAAACAAAGCTTTGTGAAAAAAGAACTATTCAGTGAACATTGCCCTGTTCCTTGATTTTAAACAAGTACAATAAAGCATCCTCAAAGCATTGCTTCTGTGGGCAGGCGAATTCTTAGGGGCTTGACTGGAACAGAGGACAGTATGTACACAGGACTGGGACACACTCTTCTGTCTCCTGAGTGAAAAAAAACTTCCCATGTGTTGTATGAAAGTGACATGTTTGCCTTGCTTTCTTAAGGACCTGAGTTTAGTCCCTAGAACCCAGATAAAGACATAGCAGAAAGCAGTATGACCTGGGGAGACAGAGACAGGAGGACACTTGGGGGTCAGTAACCAGCAAGACTTGTCTAGTTAGAAAGCTCCAGGCCAAAGACCCTGCCTCAAAGGAAGGAAAGTACCCAATTCTGTCCTCTGGTCTCCACATGTACATGCACATTCACACCTGTACACACAGGTGCACTTGCAGGCATGCACACAACTTTATCTACTACTAGTCTTATCAGAAACAATGAATAATGATGAAATTCTAGTGCACTGATCTTTCCAAAGTTCGTTTAGAACATGGAAAATAGATTAAAAAATAATATGATAGTTACCAGTGTTAGCCTGTGAAAAATCTGTTAACAAGTAGCAACTACACCATGTTTCCAAGTCGGGGGATACTGGAGGGGGAATTTCATGACACTGTGGAACCAGAAGAATAAAGCTGAATTGCTGGAAATTTATTAGCATCCCAGAGACTTACCTGCCCATCAGCAAAAGAGTAGACCACACATGGCTATGCTGTGGTAAGGAGTGCTTATAATAATACCTCATGCTTTCCAGTGAGCGCCCAGGGCTTTCTTACATGCCAAGTCACTGCTGCTGCTACACCTGCCCCCTGCCCATTCTCATCCATATTCACTACATCATTGGATTAAGCCCTGTGCTTGAGGCAACCGCAAGCTGGAGGTTGGAATGAGGTTAAGACATGCCTGTGGTAGCTAATCTTTATTATCAACTGTATCATATTGAGAAATACCTGAAAATTAGGGAAGCATACCTCTAGGCATTTCTGGAGAAGATTCATTGAAGAGGTAAAGCCTCTCTTGAGTGTGGGTGCCAATGGCCCACAGACAGGCATCAGAGTGGAATAAGGGGGAGGGGAGAAGCATCTCTAGTATAGACTCCCTCCCTACCTACCTCTCTCCCTGTTTCCCCTTCTCCCCTTCTGCTCGCTTGATTTCTGTGAGAAGATGGACTGAAATGTCCAGAACCATGAGCCTAAATAACGCCCCTCCCCTTACGTTGCTCTCTTGAGGAAGGCCGACATAATGCCTGTTTATGCAGAGAAGTATTGTGAGGTAATCTGTTGTATTTGCAACTGTCTTTGCTTTTACTTTTGGCTCACTGTTACTTTTATTTGAATTATACTTAGGGGTGAGCCTGGGAAATGTAAGATTTTGTAAGTACACAGAACCATTGCTGGGCATATGGACCTTCGTATGCTCCAGGTGCAGAGGAACTAGGTTGGTGGTCAAGGCAGACCTACACTATCTTGATGGTGCAGGACCCATTTGATGCTAGTAGGAAACAAATCCTTTCCTGCCTTTTCTGGCGTTGGGCTAGGAGTTGTGATTTTTACACAGTAGACTTGTTTTTACATCATGTTCTGATACCGACCTCCCTCCCCCACAATAGTCCTGAGTCTACTCCATATGTGTAGTAACACAAAATTTAAATTAATCAAGGCAAAATGAGACAAGAGGGATCAGTAAGGAGCCATCTGCACAGAGTAGCAGGAAGAAAGAGGACCGAGAAGAGACTGGGAAAAGGCTGAAGAGGGAAGCCTGAGGGAACCAGGAGAGAAAGGAGGTGAGCCTGAGGGCACATGGGGGAGGGAGAGAGAGATGGTGCATAGAGTGAAAACAGGAGCTCAGGAAGCAGACCAGCTTGTTCTCACATCTTGGCTCTGATCCTTCCTGGCCTGGCCTGGGCAAGCTGCTTCATCTCCCCAAGCCCACGGCTCCCGACGGAGAGAGTTAATAATAGCGTTTGCCCCAGAAAGTTGTAAGATACCATTCAGAGTGTAAACACCAGGTTAGTACTCAATAAATAGTTAATGTAATCAGAACATTTTAGCAAAGGATGTCACTGCTAAAGGGCTTAGACAGCCTCCCTGTACACCAATTATACTGAACAGCAGAGGGAATTTAATAGACATATTGGAAATGGGAATTCATATAGGATCCAGTGAATACTGATATGAGATATATGTGTGAAGCTGAAGAACTGGAGTGACAAGTGCCCATCATGGCCACACAGTTCCTGTCAACATGTGCTTGCTCATTGTTATCTGGCAAGGTAGTGGAATATGTTTTTAACCCCTTGTAGCCTCCAAGGAGACCATTCTGGCTCCTGTACCATAAACTACTCCTTGGCACTGACTCTCCATCATGGATAGCTGGTGTCATCTTGGGGTAGTCTGTCCTGGGTGCCAGACCCTGCTGTTCCTAGAATCCAAGGTTACCACAGGTTTAGGATGCTGATTCTGAGTCTTTAGGCTTTAAGAGGGATCTGAGAGGTTAAGGGTCATTGGGTTCCTAGGCAGACACACCTCAGTGATCAACATGCTAATGTGCATTGTCAAAGTAAGAGCTTGAGGCTCAGATGCCCAGGCAGACAGATGTGTCAAACATTCATCCTGCTTTCAATTTACTTCCCCAAATGAGAACTCAGTGCTTTCAGCAAAACTGGCTTCTAAGAATCTGTGTCATTAGCAATGAGGGCAGTAAAGATATGATGATGATGACGGTAATGTTGATAAGGGTGAAGATATAATGATAATTGTCATAGTTTTGGCAACATGATGGAGGTATTGCCTGTGGTCATGTTTGTGGGGCATTTTGTTAATTTCTGGTTGATATAGAAGGACCTAGACCACTGTGGGCAGTGCCCTCCCTGGCAGGTAGGATTGGACTCTAAGAAAGCAGCAGAATAAGCCAAGGCAAACCATTGAGCAGCACTACCCTGCCTCCACCCCACCCCCACTCTCACGCCCTGCTCTCTACTTTAGTTCCTGCTTTGCTTTCTCTCCACAACTCAGTGTAATTTGTAAGCCAAATGAAACTATTCCTCTCCAAGTTGGTTATGGTTAGTTTTTAATCAAAGTAACAGATTCCAAACTAGGATAATGATGATGAAAGTCTTAATTAAAATGGTTAAAGAAATAATAAAAGGAGATGGAGGAGAAACCTGGGACTAGTGGACAGAAGAGACTGGAGAATAAGGCGGGAAAGGGAGGCTGGCGAGGGGCCTCAGTGGTTAACAGCACAGGCTGCTCTTGCAGAGAACCTGGGTTTAGTTTCCAGCACACACATGGCAGCTCATAACCAGTAACACCAGTTTCAGAAGATCCAGTGCCTCTATGGGTACCAGGCTTCCATGTGACGCACACACATACATGTACACAAAACACTTATACACAAATGCAAAATTAAAAAAAAAAAAAACAAACCAGAATTTGTTTTTAAAGGCAGGAAAGGGTTACCCAGAAAGATTTGTTTTTGAGCACAGAGCCCCTGAACTCTGGCATTAGTGTGAAACCTCTTCCATAGTCCATCCTCTACCTTTGGCCAGACCCTTCCACCAGATGAGAATTTGCCACCCACCCACCTCCTGTTTTGCTTAGGAGCTTTGTGACTTTTTCCTGATTCCTTTTCCCTTTTGGGGGGGGGGCATCTGCACCTCATACTCGGGTCTTCTGTCCATGGGAACTAAAAGTTCACTGAAGACAAAGTAGAACCGTCAGCCTAGAACTGAAAGGAACCTAAGCCTGCCCCACTCAAGCAGCTCCTGCGGCTTCTTTCACCCATCAATATGTCTGTTCACTTTACCTCCAAAACACGCATCAGATTCTATGTGTTACTCTCTTTTCCCCCAGAATTCTCCTCTTCGTCTCCATTGTAGCCCCTTTCATTCTTTCTCCAAGACAAAGTCACCATCCTCCTGCCTCCACTCACTGAAGTTCTCCAACAGCCTCCCATTACAGTGGATAAAATCCAGACATTTCTCCTGCTTACAGAGCCCTGTATACCCCTCCCCACAACCCTGCCTTCCCTTCTTCCTTCTGCTTTTTTCTTGCAATCTGCCCTCCAGCCACACTGAAGATGTTTGCTTTTCTCCAGCGTCCTTGCATATCCAGGCTTTGCTCCCCCCCACCCTTATGGCCATTTCTTTCTTTGTATGTCAGATGATTTTGTTCTATAGTCTGTCTTGAGTGGTTTTAGCTTAAAAGCTATGCACGGAGGGTCTTCCAATTACTACTCCATGTAAAAGTCATCCAACCTCTTGGATCACATAGCACATTTATTTCTTTATGGAAGCATTTGTCCTGTGTGTGTGTGTGTGTGTGTGTGTGTGTGTGTGTGCGCGCGTGTCTCTTTGTTCCTAGACTATTGTCCTATTGTCTCCAGGAGGAACAGAGATTTTACTCATACTGTTCATAAAATCTTTCTTCTTTGGTCAGAAATATGTCCAGCATATAATATGAACTCAGTAATTATTTCAGCGAATGCTGCTGAATAGATGATTCAACCTCTGAATACAGAATCTTCGCCAGCATCATGTGATATGTATGTGTACATCATCTATAATACATATAAACATACACATACTCATACACATAATATAGAAATAAATAAAAAATTTAAAAGATTGTTAGGTAAATACAAAATATCAGCTTTGTTATGGCTGGAAAACTAGGTCATGGAGCAAATGAGTGGCTCTAAGACTTGTGAAAGAAGAGACTTAGAATTGCTGTAGCCGAATAGTTGGAAATGTCAGTTCTGGCCAAACGTCATCATGAAATTTAAACTAATAGATAATTTGTGAGGGAAAAAAAAAGAGAGATAAGAGACAAATTCATAGTTTTCAGCCTGAGACAGGCAAGAGAGGAGGCAAGAGTGTCAGCACTGTTCTCTCTGGTATGAACCCCAGTTTTAGATGTGTGTTACCCAAGGCATGACACCTGCCTTCTCTGCAGTGAGCCAAGGCAGTATGGCAGCTGGGCTTGGGGTCTCCAATAAGACTGACATGGAAGTCAGCATGGTCAGGCAGTTAGTGGCTGCATTTCCTCTAGAACCTCACCCCAGCTTCCTGTGACACAGGCTCTTAGGAAGAGCCAGCAGGTCTGCCAACTGGGCACAGACGCTAGGAATTTCTAGAAACCGGCAATAGAAGTGACCAGGTGGGACCTGGGCTTGGCTTAACACAGAGAAGAGTGCGGGAGAAATGATTAGGGGCCAAGAACACTTGCCAGCAGAGCGCTCCGGGATGTTCACACTGAGTGTCATCATTAAGGGTTAACAAAAGGAGGGTCTGACCCCAGCCAGTGCTGTCTAAGAGATGCTGTGAATATTTCTTTTCCCCTTGGTTTTATCTGAAGGAATCCAGGAAAGACAAGAACAAGAAGCATAAATGTTTCCAAAGCACAGCTAACACCCAAATATCTGATGGATTAGCGGCTTAGACAGACTTTTAAATTCATCAGACTCAATTTCCTTAAAAGAGAGAGAGGGAGGGAGGGAGGGAGGGAGGGAGGGAGGGGGAGAGAGAGAGAGAGAGAGAGAGAGAGAGAGAGAATCCAAAAGTTCTATGCCACATAGCAGGGCACTATGAAGAAGACAGGCATAGTTTTAGCCAAATCATTAATCTGTATCTGTGATTTGCTTTGTACCCTATTCTACGGTGTTAGATG